>UCOM01001103.1:0-50025 GCA_900474385.1 Ormyrus pomaceus
GCCGTGAACGATGATAATCCGTTCAGTAGAAGCTGAGATATGGCGTACACACACACACACACACACACACACACACATACATCCATACAGACATTTTTCAAAAATCATTTATTCTTGTTCCTGACACCTTAAAATACAGTTACAACCGTTTTTTCGAACAACTCCAAAAATCACTATCACAATGCTTCCTCTAGGAGGAAGCAAAATTAAGACGAGAAATTGAAAAAGAAAAATACAAGATGAAAAGGAAAAATTAAGATATGAAATTGAAAATGAATTTAGACCTAAAGAAATGGAAACGCTAAGGATCAAGCTCACAAATAAAGAACAAAACGAAGAAAAGGAGAAACATCATCTAAAAGATTAAAATTAAAAAAAAAAAGAAAATTAAATGAACTTGTTAACAAACAAAAGAAAAAAAATGTATTTACCGTTTTAATTAATTTGAACACGTTAAACATAAAAATTTGTTAAAATCCTTTCATTTCCATGATTTTAACCTTATTTATTTAATTATAAATCATCTCCGGAGGCTTGCGGGTTTCTCATAAGGATTTTTTTTTTGCTGCAGCCGTAGATTAAAAATTGAATAGTTTAACGGCACGGTTTTAGTTTTACTGATTTTTCAAGTCGTGAGGCCAAATTGTAGGAGTTTTTCAACAATAGAGCAACAACTTTAAAAAACCAATTTTTATATATGTTGCTTAATTTACACCTATATAATGTTGTTACGGGCCGCGAATTAAATTAAATTGAATTAAATAAAGACCAAGCAAGGAAGCAAAGGAAAAAAGTGGACGACGGGACTCGAACCGGGGACACGATTGCGAGGCTCGTGCTCTAACACCGAGCTAACGTCTACGATGCAGCTTCGGTGCATAAAAGCAGTTCTCGCATCTCCTTGCATCGTGGTCATCTTTCGCGCCTCGTCTGTGGATGACGTCATCATCCATGACAATGTATTCCATTCTTATTTTCTTATACCTATGAAAAATTTGCCTAAAGTTTATTTGAAGTTTATCTGAAACTTTACCACATGGTTGCTCAAAGTTTTTAAAAAGTTTCTAGAAAGTTTTCCTAAAAATTATCTGTTATGTAAAGTTTTGAGAAAGTTTCCCATAACTTTTATATTGATCTTGCAAAACTTTATCTAAACTTTATCTTAACTTTATGAAAATTTGGGTGTGTCTCATGGGCTAAATTTAGATAAAGTTCATTTGAACTAAAATTTTAGCCAAAGTTTGCCCAAAGTAAATTTTTTTTACGCGGGTGGTTTTTCAATCGTATTAATTCAGTCCTATACGATAGACTTCTATATATGAAGTCTGCACAGTACTGAAACACTAAAATATAGTTCGTGTTACAGTTTCAAGTAAATCTCATACTGAAAAGAGTCTCTATAAGCTGTTATCCACTCTGATAGTGATAATGATAAAACGCATACTTTAATTCACTTTTGAAGTGTTCCCCAAGTGTTACGGCTATAAGACCATCATTTTCTCATTATTTAATGTATTTTTAACCAATCTACGCTAAAAATTAAAGTTCCGTTTCACAGTTAAAAATCGTCTTTTTTTAACATCCTCCTTTATATTTTAATTTTTTTAAATCATTAAAATGTACTACACGAAACGAAGTTTTTAGAAATACAAGAAAAATTATGAAAAGTAAAAAATTCCAAAATTAAATCCACGAGGCGCACGAATTATAGATATACATCTTTTATTCGTGAGCAGTTTAAGGAAAACTATAATAACGCGGCTCATTCGATACACCAACCGTAAACGATGTGTTATCAAGGCGCTTAGATTTTGGCAGCTGTTTGCATTGTAATTTTAATACTCTTCAAATAAATGCTTACCTCCCTGTCGCACAAGTATAATAAAATAGATTTACATCATTGTGAAAATCATGTGAATCTTACATGTATTGACTATTCCCACAAACTTACTTAACGCAAGCAGTAAAAAAATTTGTAGATAATTGTAGTTGGAATATTAAGTTGGATAATTAAATCTGAAAAGTGTTGTTAGAAATTAATTTTTTTAGTTGATTTAAAATATTAGTAATTTGAAATAGTTATTACGTAAAATTTTTAAACAAAATTATAATAAATAAAATGATTCATTTAGACACAATAAATTCAAAATATAATTAATTGCATAATAAAAAGTATGTTTTTTTACATATTTATATATTTTCTCAGGAATTTGATAAAAGAATTTGTTATTTCGATAACTTGATAGAATTAATCGAATGGAATGAATGCTTACCTTCTTACGTTAGGTAAGCATTCGTTTTACATAAAAAATGTACAATAGATTTTTCTTTTTAAATTCAAATCAATTATGTGCAAATTTTTAATTTCTAATACCAGCAGCTTTTTTATTATACAAAAGATTTTAGCATATCTTTATTAACTTTAATGATTCAGTGTATTAATTTAAAACAAAAATGTAGAAAATATTTATCATGTGCATAAAAATAAATTTGCATTATTATACGCTATTCATAAATTTGTTAGCACTGATTTTATGAGTGAGCATTAATGATTTATCAGTACAGTTTTTATCGGCTATATTTGCTGAGCAACAGCTATTCAAACGAATATTTTAAGAAAATCAACATCAGTTTATAATTTGAACGTATATAAGCTGTTACGATTTACCTACAGATTTTTGGGGAGCACTTTAAGATCATCTCGCAAAGCCACATTTTCTAGCGAGATTTAATTTTAATCATGAATTTCTTGAGTATTTTATTGGTTTCTGCACTCCTGGTAGCTTCATTACATGCCGAGGAAACAGTTGAGGTAAAAGAAGAACCCGTGGAAAAGAGTGAAAGTGATGATGATGTGGAATATACTTTCGGTCGGACAGAAAGACAAAACAGACGTTGTAGGTAAGTAGCTCTTTATTTAAATTAAAATATTTTTTATTTTGAACAACAATGATAATGTTATATTTAAAAAAAATGGATTAATCTGTTAATAAAAATTTTTAGTTCCGCCCAATTCCAGTGTACAAACGGACAATGCATAAGTAAATATTATCTTTGCGATGGACGCAAACACTGCGCTGATGGCAGCGATGAATCTTACGCTATATGTTACAGAACACCAACAACAACAACTACGCAGAGGTTTGTGCTATCATTAATCTTATTGTCATCAAATACTCTTCAAAGTTGCGAAATAAACTTAAAACGATTTTTTCAATGTTATTAAACGGCTAATTAACTAATTAAGATACCCAGTCCATCCTCTAACCGGCGAACACGATGAAGACGAAAACAACGGACCCACTCAAAAACCCACCTTTTGTGCAGCGGGTCAATTCTTCTGTACCAACCGTCAGTGTATAGATGAGAATCGCGTTTGCGATGGAGTTCCAGACTGTCGGGATGGAAGCGATGAAGCCTCTCACCTTTGCCCAGTCAACACTGATGAACCCAACAGTAATAGCAACAATAACAACAATAACAACAATAACAACAATAACAACAATAATAATGAGTGCCAATCAAATCAGTTTCGTTGTAACAATGGACAGTGCATCTATTCTACTGACGTGTGCGATGGTTCGGCACACTGTGATGACGCCTCTGATGAAGAATGGAACTTGTGTCAGGGAAACAATCAGGGAAACAACCAGGGAAACAACCAGGGAAACAACCAGGGAAATAATCAGGGAAATAATCAAGGAAATCAGGGCTTACCTACTTACAGGTGAGTAAAATGTGTTTTGACTAACTCTAATTCTGATAACAATTTTGACGTTCCCCTTATCGAGCAATAAAACTTTGTTCTCTTGATAAGGCCTCCGACCGGCGGCAATGGAGGCAACAATCAAGGCAACAACGGAGGTAACAACGATGGCGGCAGTAAGCAAACTTTGAGGCCGTGCCTGGTGCCTCGGCAACCGGCCAACGGCCGCTGGAGATTGCACCGATCGCAGTGCGACTTGAATCGCGAGTGCAACGCGCCACCGAACGTGTCCTCCATGGATCCTGGTAGCTATCTCGTGTACTCCTGCGACTCTGGATTCAAGCTCATTGGTAACCACGACGTGCTCTGCGGGCCTGGTGGACAGTGGATACACGAGCCAAGATGCGAGGGTGAGTTTGTACGAATTATTTGTGCACGAAATTGGACAAGTTTTTTATTAGGAAGTATATTTGTTTAAGTTTGAAATTTTGATAATAATATATTGGTAAATATAAATTTTTAATGACAAACGAAAAGGAAGTTGAAAATAAATAAAAATAAAATAACAATTTAAGAATGAACTCGGGTTGCCTATCTGTAGGCGCTTCTACTATATTTTGAGCGTGACGAGGAAATCGCATAGAAACAGCATTAAAGAATTAAAAAATATTAGTTACAGTATAAAAATTTATTTACTCCAATGTATCTTAAACCTTCATTAACCATTTATTTAAATGTAAAAATTAATTAAACAATTTTTCAAAATTTTTCTTTGCAGAAATCAGGTGCCCAGACTTAAGTTCCTCAACAACAGAGGCTCTATGCCTGTGGAACAACGTGGCCGTATCTTGCGAAGTGCCAGCACCTGTTGGTACCTTCGCTAAGCTCGACTGTCGCCAAGGCTTCGTTCAAGAAATCACCTACAGTCCCACCTACAAAAACGTTACATGCGGTGCCGACGGTGTTTGGAGCCCCACGCCAATCGCCTGCGTCAGAAAGCCCAAGAAAGTCAAGCTTATTCTGGAAGGCGATATGATCATTGCTGATTAAAATGTAGTCATTGAGCGAATAAACTCTGATTTGTTTTTTTATAATTGCATTTTTTAACTTTCATTTTAAATTTTAAAAATAGAAGAAGAATAAGAATAAGAAATTTAAAAAATATTTTTGAGTACTATACTGATTTGTTGGTTTTTCGCCACTTCAATTGGCGGCGATATTATAAGAGTCGAATTTTGAAAAATACACCAACCTGCTTTTGTTAAGACATTTAGTGATTCTGAGAATGGGCTGTATACTAAACTTAAAGTTCGAAGTAATTATAAGCTTAAAAATGAAAGACGATCAACAAGAACTCTTTTTTAATTATGTATATTTCGTATTCAAAATATAATAATGAACATTACACATGATGCTAGCTCTCATACCGCGACGGTCAGCGAAACGACCGTCGCTTACATTGGTACCGTGTCGTATTAGTCGAGCGCGTACATTAGCGGCTAACATCTAGAAGAAACAGATTGAGAGTTTACTAATAATGTATGAAAAATTCACCTGGCATCGGCCAATTTTACTTTCGTTTTTTCTTGTATGCAAAAATCTTACTTTACAGTCACTTTCTTTCGGTACAAAGTTATCGTATATCAAAAATCTGTTCATTACTAGACATTAGCTTTGAGTGCTCTTTCGCTTCGCTTCTTGCGATACAGTAACTATGATGCATAGCCCCTTAGGTAGAATAGATCGAGAGTATGTAGGTAGACAAGCAAAAGGCTCATGCGCTCATATCATTTCTCTTTTAATTACGGTTTCGTTCACATACACTTGTTATCATTCCTTTCACACACTTATCCATTTATAACCCGATTTTATTCGTTTTTAAAGCCCCAAAAATTTTTTTATACTCGATGGATATTTGATTTATAATACAGTGGCAAGAAAAAACAACACTCAAACCGCCTTAAACTCTTACGTTATTCATAATTATTATATATTCATCACAGTGATAAACGAAAAATATATGTATATGTATAATATATATATATATAATTTTCTTGTACAGAATATTCTTTCATAATCATTATAATTGGATAGAAATAGCCACCTCCGGTTACTTTACACAATATCCGCTTTTTACAAGTTTTTTTCATTTTGTTCACAAAGGTTCTCCAGCTTCTCGATAAAAGTCACAGTATATACCTTTTACACCTTAAGTTATAGAAAAATTATCCTTCTCGTTTCACAAAAAACTACGCTTATATTTGAAATTTCCCGCGTTAAGTATTTTCTACATCGCAACATACCAAATTCTTGTGCATGGAAAAAGGAGCCGCAGGAAAATCAAGGCGAAGTTAGTTGTCTCCGATACGGAGAAAGCGTCAAACGCTTTCATTTTTAGATGTAGATTCGTGTACATATTGTTTACTTTTTACTTATTGTTAATAAACATCTAGTTGTTATTTACACTTATAAATAATTTCGTTGCCACCAACACCTAAGGTGTGAGTTTTCATATAATAGCTGCGAACATTAACGAAAAGCATCGCTTCTTACATTAATAACTTGCCGTCGAAATAATTAAGATCGGCGACAAGATTCCACTTAAAAATCAATCTGTACACTTTCTTTTGCAAATAGTAATTTAACAAATTTACATTATAAAAGAATACTCGGAGTAAAATGCATAGTATTGGTACACTTGTCGGTATTTACAAAAATCAAAAAGTATTGTTTTCATTTCTTCCTCGTAACAAAAATGGCTTGTAATATATGTGGCAGAATATAGATTTTTTATGTGTTAATTTAAAAATATTAGAAAATTATTCAAGTTTAAATAGATGTAATGTTCCACAATTTCTTATTTATTTAGCTTACATTACTTTTATGTTAATGCTAAATTTCCTCAAAATCTTTAGTTATACAGAAATATCAAATAATGTTAATAAATTAATAAATAAATTCACGAAAATAATCTTTAAAATAATTTAAAAATAACATTATATGCTTATTATTGTGCTTCCATAATAGATATCAAAAAATTTTTCCAAAAAATATAAAACATAAAACAGCTAAATTAAGTTGTCAAAATTTTCAACTTAAAAAAAATAAAAATAAAAAATGCACCGTCACTCTGCATTTAATAAGTACAACAGAATTTCGTAGAGAAGTATTTTTCTATCATTTTCTTTCTCTGTTTTGCATCCGTCGTTTGAAAACAAACTTATTTATACAGTATTTAAATTATTATTATATACATTCATGTGTTATAGACCATAGACTATAAAATGTTTTTTCTCTATCCATTGTCGGTTTGTTTTCGCTTGACAAATCTATAATAGTGCCACTTTCACGGATCGATGTTCCAAAATTGTCGATTATTTATTTATACCCTGATCGTATTTACAGGCTGTTGCACTTTTTTTACTTTTTTTCTTGTTATTTTTTTTTCTTACATTTCGCATTAAAATCGACTACTTGTATATATAGACTTTTACACAATAGTTGTGTTTGGAGACTGCTGTCAAAACAGTATTTTCGTCAGTATTTTCGATCATTTCTCGAGCAGTGCCTGGCGTTCGTTCCTTAAAAATTTATATATTTTTTTATATATTTTTCGTGTAATTTAAAATAATCACTTGTCAGTGCTCGAAGAATCATCGAAATTTGTCATTTTTCAAAGGCACATAGCGCCGTTTTCTCTCAATCACGTCCGAGATCGTCTTTGATAGAAGATTTCTTTAAAAATGTAACTAAAGATATGCGTTTTAAATATATTTCCAATGTGTTGAAAAGTAAATTGCAAAATTCTAGAAAATACATTATTGAAGTTTTCATTTAGATGAATCATCGTTTTTTAAAGAAATCTCCAGGTAGAAAGATGATAGATTCGTTGCATGGTTTATAAATATATAAAGCTCAAACTTTACAAAAGTAGTTAACAAAGAATAAAGCTTGCAGCATCAAAGAACATATTGACGTCAGGCTCAACGCTGTATGAATCGCGTAAATTTTCCATTTAATCAAAACCCCTTAATCAAAGTCCCCGAAATAATACAAAAAAAATTGAAAAACAAGATCACAGAAAGATCATTAAATTTTTAAACAAACTTCGCAAAATATTGTCCGCGCGCGCAACAACACTACATGAAAAAAGCAACAAAACAGCCGTCCGACCTTCGCCAAACTAGAATCATAAAATTCGTCACACGCAGCATCGAGCCCGACGCGAGAGAAGAAAAAAAGAAAAGCAGCCGCAAGCGTCCTCGATGCGTACGTAAAAAAAGTCCATGTTAAAAAAAAAAGCATATAGCACGCTCTCCTCTGATTAATCCTCCTATCTTTCGATGATACATATATATAGTTAATAGTAGTAGTACAGAGACAGACAGCAGGCTCCGAACAGCTTCGTCGGGTTTTTCGGAGTACACAGCTTCGAAAAACGCTCGCTCCGCACCGATAAATATACATATCTATAATATATATAAATTTAAACGCCTCGTCGTCGCTTATGTCGTTGGGCGCGCTAATGCTGACCAGAGAGAGAGAGAGAGAGTGAGAGGATGAGAGATGAAGAGCGATCGATCGTGGCGCATTAAACGCGGGTTATCGTCGTTGTTGTTGGGATCCTGAGCGCGCCGACTACATATCATCTCGACAGGATGCTGCACAGCAATGTCGTGCCGATTGATAGGGCCACCGAGACCCTTGTCAGGGACGACATCGCGGCGGAACTCGAAGCTGCCCTCATCAGGTCCTCGCATACGCCTGCAAAACAAGAGAGGGTAATTTAATACTTCAGCTTTGTGCTATATTTTTGAGTAAATATGTTAAATAATATGTTAAAAGATTAGTTTTTAATGTTTATCAGGTTCGACTATCTGTCTTCGTGAATTATGTAGGACTTTTTTTTATTAAATAATAAGCTAAGCAATCTTATTAACGAATAAGATTGAGTAATTGCTCAAATCCGGAGTTTTTTAAATTAAGGCAGAGGCAGAGGCATTTGCTCGATCAATTAGATGATCCCAAACGAACAATTAATTTAAATTTTTTCCAAACGGATTACGCGTTTATTGGCAGAAAACTCTTTAGAAAAAAAAAGCCGTCGAGCAAAGTAAAAACCTGTCGCGAACGAACCTTGATTAGCGAGTTTATAAGTCCATTGATCAGCGCCTCGCTGGCAGAAAGTCTGGGGCCTGGACAGCCAGAGCTCCTGCTGCTCGACCCGGCCGACCTTGCCGGGCAGCTCTTTGGTGCTCTCGCTGAGTCGCATCGAGACGCACAGCGTCTCCCTCTCCGTGCTCGTCTTGTTGCGCGACACTATCGTGTACCAAGTGCCGGCCTCCTCCCAGCTCCCGTGGCACGAGTAAGCTGAAACTTTATGAAAGTTAATTGATTATGCTGTCGTGCGGACGTCAACCGAGTTTACACACTCTCTCTTATTAAATAAAGCCCGATGGCTTGGAATTAATTTTGGCTTTGCGTTTGAAAATTAAGCTTTTTGAACGTTTAAAAAGCTTTTTTACAGATATTAGTTGCATTCTTACCCATATCGGTGATCTTGCAGGATTCTTGAATAATCATCTCATTCTGGCCAGAGGAAGTGCAGCCAATTTGCACGTCGGCATTCTGGCAGTCGTCGGAAGCTCCGCCGGCCTCGTTACTTTCTTTCTGCCAGACTCTGTCCGAAAGACTGGCAGCCTTGGTGCGACGTTTGTGACGTCGCGACAGTTGCGGCGAAGAGACGAGATCCAAAACCGTGTAGCGGCCAGGTTGCGGACACGATCGCTTGTGCAGAGTCGAGGCTGCGACGCAAACAAAAATTTAGTAATGGTTTAGCTTGGAAAGCCCTTGTTTTATAAAATTAAAGTGCGAAATATACAAAAATTAGGTCAAGTGAAAAGTTAGTATTGGTAAATTGGTCAGTTAATTTGCTGATTAAAGTCTCTAAAGTACTTACTTATCAAAGTCGAAAATGGTTGTTTCGATGGATCATCGAGGGAACAAGCTTCATGAGGCATAATCATCTTTTGACCTAAACGAAACGAGTCATTATTAAATTTTCAAATTAAAATTAAACATTAATAACGTACAATTTTACATTGACTTTAAAATTGTGATCGTTATAAATTGAAAATTGAATCGAACTTACTTGATTGCTGAACCTCGATAACGTGCCCGTCTCGCTTGTGAAAGATCATGCAAACATAGCCAGTGTCGCTGTAATTAAAAATAAATATTTGATATTTCTTCTGCGGAGCGTGCTTCAGAAATTCAAGTCGTTGCTTGAAAACGTCGTTTATGACAAAGGATTTAACTCGGGCGTTTTTCTTATTTCAAACTTTCCGCTCGAACGATAATAAAGAATGTAAACCATTCTTTTGAGTCGAAAGAGCTGTGTTTTGAAGACTTTTCTTCGTTTCTATTTAAGTTTCTTTTAAATGAACTTAAGCCCTTTAATGAAAATCTTTCCCGACTGTTCTGTTTAAAGTACGGGTAAGACAAATATAAGTTTTATTTTGAAATGCTGTTTGTCTTCGCCGCCTTAAAACGATTAACTGCATACTTATTTGTAGCACTTGGTCTTTTGTAAAGCGACTTAATAATGTTACATAAACTGAATCTTCATGGAAGTATTTTACTTGATACAATAAAAAGCTATTTCATTTACTTTCCGAGTATTCGTTTGTCAAGTTAGACTACAAAGTACAAAAACGATTTAAAAAAAAAAGAAAAAAAAAAGAGTCTTACCATCCACTGGTGACGTGGGCGACAAGCTTGACTTTTGGTCCCTGCATGTCGTCATTGGGGTGCATCTTCTCGAGATTGTGACAAACGACCTTCTCCTCGCGATCCTCGTCTCTGAACGTCACCTTGAGCGTCGAGTTGCCGGTGGTGAAGTGGTAATTCCTCGATCCGTCCAGGAAGTGCCAGTCGTGGTGCTGCGTCACCCACGCGGGATACTTGCATCTCGTGTGCTCCTTCTCTTCTGCGAAGGCAGCGGGTTAATTAGCATTTGAAAATGTTTGCTTAAATTTAATTATTGCTCGAACGAACCTTTTGTGAAGTTGAAAGTAGCGGCGCCTTCGTGAACCGACGTTACACCGTTGCAGCTGGGATCGCCGGATTGGGAAATGAGGTAGCCGATCTTGCCGTTGTGGTGCGTTCTCTCGTACAAGAAACACCTAAGAGTAAAACCGTTGCTTTTAATTGATTTATTATTTTAAAAGTGCCTACAACAGATACAATCCTACAACGGATAGTAATACTTGTGCTTAAAAATCTATTTTCAAGCTACTTTATACTTTTAAAAATTACCCTCGCAAATAGTGTACCATTTAAATATATACCAATGTCGGGAAGATAATTCAGCAAACAAGTAGTCAGCGAGCAAAGATAACGAAGCACCCGAAAGGATTACTCGCCCAGTGGCAGTGTCTTTGATTGCCGGCGCTCGACTCTCGAGCAGCGAAAAATAAACGAATCCCGAAGCCGACTCGGGAGCCGCGGCTACCGCGCAGTCTAGCCTGTCAGCGTTTCTCATGCAGCTCGAGTGCCGCGCGACGGAACGAATCGCACAAAGCCAGCGAGCAACTATAAACGCGGTGGCTCATGCGGCCTGATTGATTTATTTATCAATTACGCGCGCTGCGGGCAATTTGTCGGTGGAGGTCGGACTCTCTCTCTCTCTCGCGCGAGCGCGCGCGCGGCTCTCCTTTCAATTACCCGGGCTCTTTCTCTCATAATTCCGACTGCGAGCGAGTCCCCGGCAGCGAGTCTGGGATCAATGTCGATTAAACGCACGCAGGCTCCTTCGTTAAGTCGAGCGCCCCGGATTGTTTCTTCTGCTGCGTCGTCTCGTGGTGCTTGAAAAGACCGCTCTCTCGCATCGGCAATTAGGTAATCGGCCGCCTGCTCTTTAAAGATGGCCGGTTTGTTCGTGAAAAAAGAATGGGTAATGGAGAGTTTGTTAAGCTAATGGTTTTTAGGGCTGGTCAAAGTATCTGAATCATCGGCGTTCGTAATTTAAATGTCGTTTGAGGCAATGAAATAAATGTTTTTTACCGCGATAAATCGCGCATCAAACGCTGCTCCTGAATCGCGTTCGCAGAGTTGAAAATCTCTTTATTCCCGCGGCGAATTCAACGCGATCATCAAAAGAGCCACTGAATGCCGAGGGAACAATTAAGCGCGAGAGCTTAAGATACGATTTCCTTGAGTTTTGGGCTATTAACCGGACGATTTGGCGCAGAATGGTCGATGCGCGCAACAAGCCCCGGAGTCCTCTCGGCTCGCGTGTCAATGGGATCGAACGAGAGAGGCTCCGGCTAATACGAAGTGTATGGGCTAATGGCCGCATTAATGGAAATAGTGGCCGTATCCAGCGCGGCTCGGGGCGCAGTCACTAGTAAAAGGACAGTGTAACTGGCCTACCAGCAGCTTATACCCAAGTGCTCCGGCTCCAAATAATTTAGAGCGACAAGTTCGATCTTTGCGGCCCTGCGACGAGCGGCTAGAATCAATTTCGAGTGATTCCCGGTGGCAGTCGTAGCAGTCGGATGTGCTCTTTTAGACTGGGGGGGATTAGTTTATTGCTCGGACGCGTTCAACTTTGGCGAGTAAATTGAAATTAATTGATTTTCTTCTTCGTTGCTAATCTGGTTTTACATCTTAATTTATTTGAAATCCAAGTAATTTTAAATTCCCCACATTAGTTATAAAAATGGTACATTATTATGAGCGTATTTATATTGGCTTTTAAATTTATATCCTTTAAATTCCTAACTTAATGACTTAATTTCCCAATTGTAAGCAGATAAATTCGTTGATAATTATCTTCCCGCTTAACCTATAGAAAAAACTTGTCAAAAAAAAAAACAAAAAAAAAAGAACCTTCCGCCTAATTGCATCAGAAAACTCAATAATTAAATATAGAAGCAGCGAAGGACTAAAAAAAGGAGTCGGAGACAAATAACCTCATTTCCGTTGAAAAGCCGGCCATATTCTGTCGCGGGCTAATTGCCGCTGCTAAGGAGATATACATTCGGCGGTGGTACGTACCTGAAGGTCTCCTCGGCGGACTGAACCCTGCCGGCGAGCTTCAAAGTGCCGAGCAGGTAAGTGTTCCGGCCTTCCTTCCAAGTGGCCAGGCACTGGAGCTCCTCGGCTGAAAGCAGACGGAAAGCAGAGGATGAGAAAATCGTCGCGGATTATTTTCAGAATTGTATATACGCTGCCTGTTTTTTCTCCCTTTTTTTTAATTTAATTTAATTTTTTTTGTTTTAACGAGAGAAAGAGACGCAAAGGAAAGGCGTAATTGAATTAGTTTGATAATCCATTTAGTGGCTTGAAGAGAACGACGGCAGCGACTTTCGTGTACCTTTATACGGAGTTTTATTAAGCTGCGATCCACAGAAGCCCCGTGAATGACCCCACGGCGCTTCTTCCTTCCATCTGTAAGCACCCTTTTTTTTCATCCCCCGCGCTATTTTTTAACGTTTCTCCTCTCTGCTCTGCTTTCTTTTTGTGCTTATCTTGCCGTCTCTCTCTTTCTCTCTCTCTCGCTTTATTTTAATTATGCGCCGAGCCCGTCGTGCATCTTTATTCTGGTTTGAGGGCGATTTATAAAAGTACAATGTTTTAATTAATGTTTCAGCTTCCTTCTGCTTTTTAAGTTGAAGGGATGCTATTATACATAATCTTTCTGTAGGCTTACTTTCCTACTACTTTTACTTATGAAGCTTGCGGCACGCAAAGCCTACTCACTAATTTTTATTGCGAGGGATTTGGAATTTTAAAAATGCAATTTAAAATAAAAAAAACCACTTCTCTAATTAGTAAAATTTTGTTTTTCAAGACAGCAAGTAGGGAGGTAAAAATTAATTTTAAGAAGATTTAGGAGACGCCGCTCAACTCAGGTACACGATTAGACGGTTTTTGGCAAGTTTTTACTCGGCAAACCGTAAAACCAAGCCAGCGGACTTTAATCTAGAAAAGAGCAGTAAAAAACAGGCCGAAAGCACGTTAAAAGACGAAACAGAGCACGGGGAAAAACAAGCAGCGCCGAAAATACCCTCACGCACACACAGTCTTGGAGAGGGGGGGAAAGTTTGCTAGAGCTCGAGGCGGCTAAAAATCGCAAAGCCGTATATAGCCTTCAGCCGCCAGATGCAGCTCGCTTTATACAAAAGGAGGAGAGAGAGAGAGAGAGAGAGAAACGCGCAGCGGCGGCGGCGGCGGCGACTTTGCCGGGTCGCTAAACGGATTACTATAGTTTTATAGTGATTCAATTATAGCCGCCGGCAGACCCTTGGCCGGCGTAATTGTTCGCGGTATTACTTTTTACGAGCGACGCGCCGGGGCGCGACCTGTATCTGCCTGTTATAGGACTTTCCGATAGTAAATTATGAAAAAGGGGATAGAAGAGAGAGAGAGAGAGGGCGCACTTTTATTTTCCCCTCATTTTGCGGCCGGGGCTCTTTTGCAGGTATTTAATTAGGGAGGAATTTTATGGAGGCTGAGAGAGAGGATATGCGCGGATTATGAGCTGGGGAATTTAAAAATGCGGCAAGAATGAAGAAATTTTATACTTTTTTCGTTTCGCCGACGAGCGAGTTTATTAAATAGGATCTTTTTTTATCTTTCAACTATGAGTAGAAGGCATTTCGCAACGGAGAAAACGGTTGTGCCTTGCACGATTTTTACGGCGAAGCGTCATTTTTCTCACGCGAATTTTATCGATCGAAGCGTTCGACACTTTAGTACCGCAAATTGTTATCAAAAGCTTGGGATTGTAGAATTAATTTTCGAAAAGTACAACGAATAAAAAAGGCAAAAAGTACTCACTGCTGCTCTCGGCCCCGGTGACGTCCGCGCAGGCCTGGTACTTGAGCAGGAGCTTGCTCTCCTCGGTGCAGCTCTCGGCCTGGTTCTCCATGGCCCTGCAGTCGCCGTGGCCCCGGTTGTAGCTGAAGCTGAAGGGCGGCCCCAGGAACGGGCAGTTGATCGGGTTCGCTTCCAGCCGGAACAGCGAGTACAGCATGTCGTCCGACAGGAGATTCAGGCACGCCGATTCCAAGTCCGTGCTGTGCGGGTAGCAGTTCGCTGCAATTCGAATAACGAGTCAGAGATATTTTCGAGTTGGGGCACATTTAGGTGGAGGAATTAAACATTTTATTTTAATAAGTTACTTTCTCTCAACAATTTTCACTTGAGTATTCATATCGGTAATGCTTTGTTTATTAATAAGTTTAAAAAATTTTAAACCAGACGACTAAAATTTTATCATTTGGCAGAATAAAATGAATTAATAAATTTAAACATAAATTGTTTAATTAAATTTAAGTCGAACGATCAATTGTTATACAATATAAATCTAATTGGGTATTCGTCAATGCTACATAGAAAGTAATTCATTTCTATAATTCCATTCGACTATGAATTATAGTTCTCCTCAATATCCAACGATTAATCGCATCAGCTTCACCTCGCAAAATTCAACCTGCCCGGGCTTGTCTCTAAAATCGAACTAAAAGCCAAGACGCTCCATCAAAGCAAATTGAATCCGGTCAAGTCGCGTTTTTCGCAAACTAACATCGACGTCTCCTCGGGCATCGATAAAGGGGGGACTCCTCCCCGCCGCCCCCCCCCCTTTTATGCCGTATTTACGAGAGCGAGAGAGCGAGAAAAGCGGGAGTTTTCCCCGGGGGGCGGGCGCGGTCCTTTGATAATTTATGCATTTCGGCATAATCTCCCCGGCGCCCCGCATATATGAAAGCTCCGCGCTCGGCGCGCTCGGCGTGTGTCGTCGTCCCTCCCTCGAGTCGCCGCGCGCGGAGCTTTTCGCTCTCTTGACTAAGAGATGAGTCGAGCGTTTTCGCGCAAAATAAGGGTGCGGAAAATAAGCGAGGCGCGCGTTTAAGAGCCGTCCTTAATTATTGATCGAGGCGCGGGGGGATTTTTTTTTTTTTTTTTTTTTTTTTTTTTCGGGGACCGCGCGCGCTGCCGGGGATTAGTGAAAAATTGAAATTTTCCTCGGACGGGAATTAGAGGGATGAGGCGCCGCTTCGTTTTTTGGGGAATTCGCCGAAATTTTTATGATGCCTGCCGCGGCGATTCGGAGCTTTTTTTTCGGAATTTGCTGGTGGTAATCCTTTTAAAATTGCAGATTCGCAAATCTATATTGAATATTCGTTTTTAGCTATAGTTGGATCTAATAATTTAAAAATTATTACACTTTTAGTGAGATGAAGGGAAAAAAATATTCGGTAATGCAGAAAAGAAATGTGGGATATCGGAGGGATTGAGAAGATATTTCATAAAGTATATTAAAAGAGTTTAAATATCTTACATTTCCATAAGGCTTAAATCAATTTTAGATAAGAGAAACGGGAAATTTAGCGAGGGTGACGAATTCATTTGAGTTGAAGTAATGGTAAAGATAAAAAAATATGCTTAAACTTTTTATTAATCTACAGTCGCCCTCGAATTTTCAGAAAATACATCGATTGAGAATACAGAAGGCGGATACAAAGTACACAGCTTGAAAATGAAAGCAGCAAGTTGGCAAATCTCTGGAAAAGCCATTAACACAAGTTAGGTTTTGTCATAACGTTTGCCTCCCACGGCGGGGGACTAAAACTGAAAGCAAGGAGGAAAGAGTCGGCGGCCGCTCCGATAGAACAAAGCGAAATGCACGGGACGATAAAAAAGGAAGAATTTGGACGCGAAGCAGGAGGCTAGCGACGCACTTTTCCCTTGATTAAGAGAGAAGAAGCCGGGAGTAGAAAATAAAAGGCCAGCCTCCTGCCAACGGAGGGGGCAGAAGATGCCTGCGCGAAAAGGGACGGAGACAGCTTTACCTTTTTGCGCTAGATTTTTGCATTCGGCGCTCGAATTCGAACAATGCGCTCGAGGCTTTATTGGCTGCTGCCTCTGTTGCCGCTGCCCCCCCCCACCCCTTTTAAAGTGACAATGCGACGCGCCATTATTTTGCGCCAAGACCGACAGCGACGAGGACGCGCGCCGGATCTTTTTGTCCGCTTTTCGAGGGAAGCCCGAGTTACGCGCGGTTAACCGTGCAAGATAAAAGGACGAGGCGCATTTGATAGCGCGGCTTTCCGAAGGTATAAATAAATGGCTATTTTTAAGATTGCGGGCCTTTCTTGGCCTCGGCGAGGGGGATCCTGCGAGTTCTGCGGAGGCTTCTGCGCGAAATATTTACAAGGTCTTCATCTTCCTGAGGTGGGAAAGCATTACTGCAAATACATTTACAAAGTTATACCGCAAAAATTCTAGCTGTTCAGGCTGCGCGGGGAATCCGTCTCTGTCGACATTCAATTTTCTGAGTAAAGCCGCTCCCGTGTGCACCTATTCCACCGGTCGATATAAAATAATTTTGCCCACAACAAGCCAAAGTAAACATCATCGCATCGATCTAACAAAATAGGTAGCTCTCACGAAAAGCGAAGAAAAAGGCAGTGGGAAATACACAGTTCCTCTCCCCGGCGAGTGAAACGGTCTATGATTTATGACGGCTATCGGTATATAGAAGCCGGTATTGCATAAGGCTCTGCCGGGCAAAAATGAAAGGAAAAAAAAGGTGGGAAGGCGACGCTTGAGGATTAAAAATAGTACGAAGCAGCCCCCGATTCGAGTAATTGGATCCGGCGCTGGCTCGTGTCAGGTTGTATCAACGGGGAGGGGAGGGTAGGCGAACGATTCCTGCACTCACTCGATACGCCGCCGCTTTTCTTGCTCGACTTTTTGCTCTCTCTCTCTCTCTCTCTCCTACCGATTTATTAAATTATTTGCCGGCGCTCGAAATTAGGTCTTTCCGGGATTTTCGCGTCCTTTTTCGCGATCCCGGCTAACGAGAAAGTGGAACGGTCAATTAAGAATTTTTGTCGCGCGCGGGAGAACATTCATTTTACGCTGATAATGTCTTGGCGTGTATTTCTTACTCGTAAATATAACTTTTTTTTTTAAATATGAAACTTGTGTTAGCAAAAAAATGTGATAAATTTTACGAAAAGTGAGAAAACTTGCAATAATTTTTTAAATAAATCGAGAGTTTTATTATAGATAAAGGATTCTCACAAGCACGCACAATAACGTTAAACAATTTGATTAGAAAGAACCAGTAACCATCTCTTGATAAAAAGATCGATGAACTCTATCAACGTCGGTTCCGTTATTAATCTCGACAAGATAAATCTGATTTTCCCCCCATCGCGTTTATTATTAACCTACGGCACAGTAGATCCACTGATTTCTTCGGCGAATTTTTTTTTTTTCGCTTTTTACCCTCGGCTTATTCTTCTCCTGACTTTTCTCTATTTTATCGCCTCGGCATGCTTATATCGTCAACATTTATTCCGACCCTTCTTGCTTTGTATTCATCATTCTCGCTTTTATGGCGCGGAATATTCTTCGATGCTCCCGAAAAGATGAATTTCCCTCTGCATTGAAAAATGTTCATTACATTTCCAATCATTTTCTTATAAAAGCAGCTATACGGTAATCGTATTTTCTTAATCAACCTTAGCTATTCGGCAGATTGCACAATTAGAAAAAGTCTTGCACAGCGAGTTCGACTCGATAATTTAATAGCATTCTGACATTTGCTCATTTATTCTTCCACTATAAAAACTTTATGGACCAATTGAAATTTCAATATTTTTCAGACGAGACTCTCGACTTATTGAATTAAAAATTAACATTCCTCCGATAACTTGCTCCCGCCGTAACATTTTCATTATTCCTCGACGCAGTACGTTTCAGCCGCTCCTCGTATTTATTAGACTGCTTCGGCTGCCTTATCTATCATAGTGGTTTGCATATTCGCAATAACGCAACCTGTCATTGGCCGCTCGGAAAAAGCGGATCCACAATCTAATCCGGCAAGAAAAGGCCGAAGGAATTTTCTCAGCGCGGAAGCAGCAGCAGCAGCAGCAGCCTAAGATTCCACATCTCTCTCCCAGGAGCCTTTGTCCGGGCTCGCGCTTCTAGGGACGCGCGCAACTTGATTTCTATCCTCTCTCCTGCGCCCTTTTTACGCTAGTTTTTCTCGGCTCCAGCGCGAAATAAAGGAGTGCACTCGTTACGGAAGATGCCCGCGGTGTGTGTGTGTGTGTGTGTGTATGTAGCGGCGCTGCTCTTTCTTCTTCTTTTTTTGCCTGCAAGCTCCGCGTAAGCGCGAGTTCTTGCCGCGTAAAGTAATGACCGATAAGGGAGATCTGGCGCGGACTGCCATTGTCATTGAAATTGGAAGAGGCCTTCTTTTTTCCCCGCCCGAGTACTTCTTTATTTCGTTCGTTTTGCGCTCCGGGGCCGGGAGGTGCCCGCGTACGTGGATGTAGATAATCTGCGGAGGAAGTTGGGTTAAATTGCGCGTGTTACGGAGAAAAATTGGCCTCGTTAGGCGGGAGCTGGATTTTAGGAGATTACGCATAACTACGTGAAGATTTCGAATTGTTTCCTGGGGGGAGCTGAGTGCGCGGTTGAATTTAGAAAATGGGTGATTAGCGCCGCGGAGTAATGGACGAAAAATTATACCGAGTAGGCATAGTGATTCGCAAATATTATGACGGGAGTAACGAGTTTATCTCCGCTAATCAACTTTTCGTTTATATTTCCAGCGCAAATATTATTATCCATGAAGTTCAGCACTTTGGAATCCAGTCAAATTTCAAAATGAAGTATGCAGTTTACTCAAACATTAATTGAATTTTTTAATCAATTATACTAGAATACTGAGAAAACAGTCTTTTGAGTTATATTAAAAACGAATGTGAATTAATATTCCTGCAAGTTCTAACATTATTAAAAAATTTCATATAATAAAGAGATACAATTTCAGTCACAAGTATTATATTTATAAATTTCTTTAATAAAAAATTTTGGTTGATTTTAAATCGCTGCCTGATACAACCACCTTAAATGTATAACACTCAGTTTACTTTCTTAAAACAATACTTAAAACATCTACACTTTGAACTCCGAGTGCACGTATTAAATTAAATTATTAAATTTTTAATACGTTTAAAATTATTAAATTTTTAGTTTTTTTTTTCGTATTAAAAATTATTAAATTCGAAAGTTTGGGAAAGTCTCGTTGGCCGTGCTATCGTAAAGTTATGCCAAAGTAAAGTTTGGGTAAACTTTGCCGAAACGTAATTTTTTTTACGCGGGATATAATACTTGATCCTCGAGGAAATTGATCGCACATGTTCCAGTAAACTAGAGAGTTTCGAAAATCCGCATCAGCAGCGATACAGTTTCCCTTTGTGCTTACGCTCGCCTCCTCGCGCACAATATTCCTAAAAGAGTCAGCGCACACCTCTCTCTCTCTCTCTTTCTCTCTCTCCCCTTTGCCCGCCTTATCCAAAAAGACTCGCGCTCCTTTCATCTCGGTTTATACATTATTTTAGCGGAGGCCGCCCCGGAGGGATACATCTCGCCGGTGACGATTACGCGTCGCGCGACGTACATGCATATACATATATATATATACATGCGCGCAGAGAGCCAGGAGCTCCTCTCCTCGAGTGCGCGCAGCGCTTCTGAAGTGCACTCGGCTGGAAAATGGTATTTCTGATCCGGCGCGCGTATACGCGCAGATACAGCGCTGAATGAAGCAAGGGGGGAGGCTCGAATCCGGTATAACTGATGGATGAGTATCCTGTCGTAGTCGAGGATTCAAAGAGGCCAACGCCCGGGGAATCCGGCAGATGCATCTGGACCGAATTATGTAAGTATATTGCTTTTGTCGTAGAGGCTAATGGCAATACCTGCGGGGCTCGATTAATATGTCTTTACTTGCCTGCTCTTATTCGGCTAATGGAATCTGATTCAATCGCGCAGAAATAATTTGGTTAATTAATTTAGAAATAAGCGACCTTTTTTTTAAAACGGTGTTAATGGTAGCTCGAATTAGTGGGACTTTAAATTAGAGAACTATTGAAAACAATGGCAGCGAAGAAGTAAAGTTACTCGAGCGGATAAAGTAATTTATGCTTCCTTTTCGTAGAAAAAAATATTGCAGCTCTAATGAAACGCGTTGCAGTTGGTGTTTTAAACGTTGTAAATAAGGTGTTTAATGTCCGTGACCATAGACATTAAGTCATAACTTTGAAAATTAGCGGATGTACAAGCCTTGATCCAAAAATGCAGACGCAGTTAAAAGCTGATGGCTGGGAGAAAAGAATTTTAAAAGCTGAATATTCAAAGCGTCTCTTTTTCCCCGACAACAATCGTCCACGTGTTGCTCGGAGCAACCAAAAAACAATCTTAAAGTCAGGTTGGCAAGCGCTTCCTCATTTCATGCTTATTCAACAGATATCTGCTATTTCCCTTCTACGGTCCATGAATCGCGTTTTGGCAGATGGCCATTCTGAAAAGGCCGAAGCCAATGAAAAAAAAAATCCAGGCCTCCTTCCCTTACCGCTCTGCACTTTCCAGCTTCCATTGTAATTGTATCCTCATAAAAGCAAAACAATTCCTCGGGCGACTAGGCAGTAATCACATTGTACCCGGGCAGAAAAATTAGAGCACTGCCGCCGCCGCCGCCGCCGCCGCGGCAACAATAGAAATATTTCCAGGCAGAGCTAAAATAATCGGCGTCGAGGTAGAAAAAAAAGGAGAGCGATATCGCCTGGCAAGAGGAACGGAAACAAGGGAATCGAGAGCGCGAGTCAAGAGCTGGCGAATAAAGTAGTCACATAAAGGGAGCCGTATCCCCCAGAAGGCGTATCTCTCGCGCTCGCACACACACAGACACGCACACACAGACACGCGTACCTATACCCTCTCAAAGACAATCGCAATCAGTTTCGCAAGGTCCGTTCCGGGTTGGCAGCGTTTCACGGTTAGCCTCGGGGGCCATGACAATGGGCCGCTCTTTCGCCGCCAGCGGATAGGAATGCAAGCGAGAGAGAGAGAGAGAGAGAAAGAGAGAGGCTCTCTGACACGGGTATGACGTAACTAAAACTGACGGCCATTGTATCGGGGCATGCACCCTTTAAAGAGAGAATGGAAAAGAGAGAGAAAGAGAGAGAGAGGACGACGGGACGAAAAAATTGAGGAGAAAATAAAATATGGGGTGGCCAAGGAGTAAGTCGCTTTTGTGCGCTCTGCGTGATTTAATAAATTCGTGACCGATTCATGCGTCGAATCACCGACGATTCTTTTATGAGCGCTTTTTTTTTCACTTTCCGAGAGTTTTTCGGGGAGTTTTTTCAATACCGACGTTTTTGCTTACGGAACAAAAATGATTTCGTTCAAACTGGAAGTAATTTTTAACAGTTGCATTATCACCCTGACGAAATACAACAAATTACATATTTCAAATAGATAATTTTCGTTAAATACATTCATCTCCTTACAAATTAGTCGTCTAATAATTTATTATAATGAATTCAATAAATGAGTACGAGGTACTATATCTTATTAAAAATAATAACTACCCGTCAACTCTGAAGTTATTAAATCGCAAAACAGGCGAAATTTGCTTGACAGCGTTCGCGCATAAAGAAGCTAAAGCGAGAGAAAGATGCGGAGCATTTAACACCGACATATGGCAGAGAAATGCAGAGCATTTTAGTGGATTATTGAAAGAATCTCTCTCTCTCTCTCTCGCTCCCTTGATTCAACCTTCTCCCCTCCGCGATTACACGAGCACCTACATTTCCCCGGGCCCGAGGCTCGGCTTCTTTTTTTTTTTCTCCACCCAAACACATCGGCGGCTCCCTTCCTTTCGCCTCTTTTTTTTTCGGACCGCGCGCGATTATTTCCTTTTTTCGATCGGCGCGGGAAGGATGCGGAATTAATCCGGGCGCTGTTGCATGCTTTTACGCGGGATTTTTCCTAAATGGGATTATGCGCCGACGGATTTCGGTGGATCCGTGTTGTAGGACGACGTGAAAACGGCTCGTTACGATCTGTGTTTCAGGGGGGGGATGTTCGAGTGGATCATTCGGGAATGATTTCTTTTGTTGGGGTATTACATCGTAAATGAATGTTCTGCTGCGGCGATGGGGATTATATCTTTACGTTCGGTTTTTATGGGTGGTTAAGGGTGGAGGAATTTTATTGAATATTAGTTTGGGATAAATAAAGAGATGCTTTCAAAAGAAATTATACAGAATATTAGATCCACATCGAGATACCCTCTCTTTATGTTTGTCTATTCTATATGAATATGCAGATGATGCATTAGTTTTTTTAGGCGATCGATATGTAAGCATCGGTTTAATTTAATTTAGTCACACTGTTTTTTTTTGCAAGAGAATTATTATTTAGAAAAAACTTGATACTTGATTTGAGCGTTGTGTATTATTAAAGCTCGTTCACGGCTCTACAAGCTCACATTCGAACCGAAATAAAAGTCCCTGCGATAAGCAGTGGAAAAGTCGATAAGGCGACAAAAAGATCAAGCTCGCTTCACTAATCTCACGCTTCGAGCTTGCGTCTAAACTCGACCACAATGTATACCTAAATATCGCATTGTACACACACACATTTTCCTCCTTTGAAGCGAACGAAATTCCACCTCGCTTTCTTCCTATAATCTGTCGTGCGCGGAAAAGAAACTCGATTCCCCGATCGCGATAAACGCAAAGCATTCTAACGTAGCGAAACAGAGGAAGCTCGAAGGAAATATCTCTGAATCTCGAATTCGTGCATTAAGCAGAGGCTATTTTTGATTTATTAGCCCGCTTTTATCGCCAAATCGTGTTTTACACGACGATACTTGTCAAGTCGATTAAGTCCGCCTCCGCGTTACGTCCTTTTATGGCTTAGCTTTTAAGACCGGCACGCACACAAAGTCCTAATGTCAGAATAAGTTTTGAACCAATTGAAGCTTTTAAGCGGCCGAATTCTCGGCCGCGATCGATGCTTCATACCGTAAACCCCGCCGTATCGGGCGTTCGCGCAAAAGAATATAATCTTCTTTAATTAATGATGCCGCATATAATTCATGTAAATCGCACGTAATAAATTAGAGCGAACGATCAAAATAAAAAGATTTCGCGAACGATTTCATAATTTAATAACGAATTAGCATAAACGATTCAATAAGTTTCCGAATGAGTTGCATAACGCATAAATTTGAATTTTCAAAAACGCAATCGCGCATAATGTCCTAAAAATGATCCGTAATGATAATTACAGCCGCCGGGGGACACACTGAATATTCAAACGTAACCTCATCCTTCTCGTTAAATTCGCTCATTACAAAATCATTCGGACCCTTTTTGCTTTCTTTTTTCTTTCTATCCTCGCACACACACACCCGCACACGCAAACCCTAATCGCGGGGAGGCGGCAATTTATCATTAACGAGCGTTATCCGCCGCGGTATCATGTTTTACACGGCGCTTTGTCGCGAGCGATTAGCCCTACCTGCTTCGGGATTATTACTTTTCATGCGAGCTCGCTCGCTTTTCTCTCATTGGCCGCGGCGCGCGGCGCCGTCATTACGCACGTGCGCGTGTCGTTGAACCGCCGCTGCTCTCGCGCCGGTTACCGAGGTATTCTATTTTTATCTGCCGCCTTTTTCTGCCTAATTGCCGGGGGGGGGGGATTTAAAGTTCGATTTTTCGACGTTTACGGGAAAAAGCTGAGTTTTATTGGCGAGCCTGCCGTGGTATCATATTTATCGGAAACTGATTAAAAACTTTCGAAGAGCCGGTTATTTGTTACTGGTTCAGAGGAATTAACGTTAATTAACGGTATTGGTACACACTTACCGAGGCAGGGTTGAAATTCTGTTGAAAATTTATTAAAAATACATATACTTTTTTAAAAAGGATTATATTCTCCTCATTTTCTTAATTTTGTTCCATTACCATTTCTTAATTAAAAACCTTCGCAAAACGATCTTAAAACGCTGCTCAAATTATGGATATAAAACCGTAACATTATGGTAATATCGTATAATAACAGTTACAAATTATTTTAAAAGTAAAATTCCACCGGAAATTAATCAAATCAAGCTCGACGTTAAATAGAGCGTGATCCACAATTAAGTATAAACATTAAAGCCCTATTAGCGCTAATTATGTGAAAAGAAAGGACAGTCGTATCAGCAAAAAGTATAGGTTTGCGCGATGAAGGTTTTTCCAGCCGGGTATATATGCATACACAAGGCGCGCCTTTATTGATAATCCATTAGAGCACCTGTCCCTCGGCGACGACAATGTGTACGTCTCCTCTGTTTGCGCGTTACCTATACATATATGTGCGTCCACGTTCGTGTGTACAGCCTATGTATACAGGGTATTTTACGCTTAGGACGACATTTTTTCTCGGATACTCTTGCACATTTTTTATCATTTGGATCGTTGATTCATCTCGTGCAGTAAAGCTAAGTTGGCTATGTAAAAATATTTGTCTGGTAAAACTTCGTAAAAGAGTAAAATTATTTGTTTAATCGGAAGTCAAAGCAAAAAATTTTGCAATGTTTCATTAAAGAAAAACGGTATTCTATTTTAAAAATTGATAGTGAATTTTGCTACTAAAATACAGTCATCCCTCTACATTTATCTCTATACATGCACATTCCGTTTCTCGCAGTTTCAACAAAATTTCCAAGCTGCAAAAGGAAAGCTCGAAAAGCCGCGCGGCATTCCGCAAAAATGTTTGCGCCGCATTTTAACGAGAGGAAACGCGGCCCGCATCGTATAGACCCTTAGCCGCAACGGGCGCGCGCTGCCGCTGCCGGCGCAATCGAAGCTCGTACATCGGCCGGACGTCCGATTTCATATTGCCGACAAGTTTTATTCCCCTTTCTCGCTCCTCGCGAAATTATAACCGGAGAGAGAGAGAGAGAGAGAAAGAGAGTGAGAGCGACACATGGCCGGGGCATTTGCCCTCCCCGCCCGCGGCTTTATGACTTTTTAACGACGGCGATGCGAGGCGACGAGCGCGGAATTATTATTGCCCCGCGCGCCTCTCATCCTTTTTTTTCAGGGGCTTCGGCCTGAACTTGAAACGCGAGCTTTTTTTATGGGCTTTCGAGAGACGCGCGAGCAAGGCGGATCGATCTGCCGCGAATTTTAGCTTTTTTGCCGGCGGAACTTTCAAGGGAAGCTGCGAGGTTATATGGATAGTAGTATGTTTTCAATCGTAGGTTTAAGCTCGTTTCTGGATTTTAAACTGGAGTTGAACTCGATTAAATATAAAAGTGAATATTGAAAAAGATTTATTTAATTACTATATGCCAGAATTGAGAATATAAAAAACAATTTAAAGTTTATTTCAGTGCACTCCGGAAACTATAATTTAATTAGTTGAATTAAATTTAGATTTAACAAATAATAAAAGGATTATTATCATCATGATTTTGCTAATGCTCAATAACTTCTAACATTCCTTAGCAGCAATATTCATTCGAACTTTTGGTAGACAAGAAATGAAATTAAAGCAATTATTCATTAGCGATAATGTCTGTACAGGAATATTGTTAAAAATTCAAAATCATTGCCTTTATCCTGACAATCGGACGAGAGAGTATGATTGCTTGCAATAAAACAGTCGCGGATGGCGCGAGTTATATTGCTGTTCTTATCTCTCATTATTCTTATCGCGTGATTCATGTAGGTAAATGAAATTGACTCACATTCGCGGTATTGGATGACGTTCACCTCTCTTTCCCCGTTCTGGTTCGTATCAATGTTTGCCCTTTCGGTAAAGACCATACACCGGTAGCAAGGCTCCAAGCTGAAATTACACAAATAATGGGTCTTGAAGCTTTTAGCTTTTAAAAAATCATTAAACATTCAAGCTCTATTACAATTTTGGATTTCAAAAGTATTTTTATGATTGAAAATTTAACGGATTATTATGTTTTCTATATGATTTCTTCAATTATAATGGTAAATGCACAATTTACTGTTACAAAAATATCAAAATATACTGATACTTACGAATCATCAAATGTGAGAAAATTGTCCTTATCCTTTATTATGCATTTTCTGTCAAGTAAATGCGTTGAATTTATAATAATGGGTCCGTCTTTGCCCAGTTGAAACCACTTTCCACTCCAAGCAGTTGGAAATTTGCAATCTGCAACAAAAATATAAATCTCTTATAAATAATCGCAAGACTTTTAAAATACGTAATATTCTCGGAAAATTAACTGGTACCCAGAATCCATATTTCTGAAAGCCTTTTAAAGTTTACATTATTTATTAGAGCCATTCGTTCGGCAGAGATTAAAGCACCCGCGGGCGGAAGAAAAAGGCCAGGCGTTTCTGCCAATCAGCGAAACAATCATCATCCCCAAATAGACCTCAAAGCGCAAATTAGCTGGAGCGGCGCAGCCATTCTTAGCTCTCTCTCTCTCTCTCTCTCTCTCTCGCCGCCTTTGATAGGGGCTCTCGATAAATTTGAGAAAGCGCGTAAATTCGGAAAGCGCGCGGCGTCGGTGCGCCTTTGACTTTGCGGCTCTCGGCGCCGCTCGCGCATAAGTGACTTTAAAGTCGCGTAAGCAGAGTCGCGAGGTATCAAAAGTGCCTTAGCCATCGCGCGCGCGCGGCGCCGACGCATTCAAAGGCCTTTTGCCGCGGCACCGGGGCTCAAAGTGCAATAATTGAGACGCCGAGCGAGCCTTGACGAGGCGGGGATAGAGAGAGGACA
The DNA here is from genome assembly GCA_900474385.1 of Ormyrus pomaceus. Taxonomy (NCBI): domain Eukaryota; kingdom Metazoa; phylum Arthropoda; class Insecta; order Hymenoptera; family Ormyridae; genus Ormyrus; species Ormyrus pomaceus. Next base: position 27,347 of record UCOM01001103.1, read on the forward strand.
GGCTGCTTTCTTCCGCGGCTAAAGTACTTGATTATATATGGGTTTTTGCACTTGCGAGGAAGGCAGATTTTTTTGAAGGACTGGAAGCTCTTTGGCGGACGCTAAATCTAGTGGAAATGAACTTATATTCTTTCCTTTTGATTTTCTGATGGCAGATTGACGAGTTCAATCAAATGTGCCTATAGTATTATAAAAGGCTGGTTTTTGTAAGAATTAATTAGATTTTTTTATACGTAAAATCAAGAGCCTTTTCAATGATGCTTGAAACAGATATTTTTCAAACATAATTGGTCAATCTGCAATAAAAATCTTTTCTCATGGTAGAATTTGTTTTACTATTTATTTATTTTTCTTTAGTTGAACTATTTTTTTTATCATTCCGAACATTCTTAACAAATTTTTCCACAAAAAATGAAGCATTAATATTATTTTAAATTCCTACCATTGTTCAGCGCTAAGACTGTAAAAACCGGAAATCAAGCTCAACCCGGGCCCTTCCGAGCAACAGCAAACAACAGAGGCCTGACCACACGTCGACTTTTCCAGCAGCCGTATATTTAGCTCCCGGCGATGACAAAGCGCGCCGGGCATTTTTCTCCGCGCGTCGCGAAGGACCGGAGTGTAAAGTAGGAAAAAAACCGCCCCCACCGGACGACGCGGGGGCGATTTAAGGCCTCATCGCGCAGGGCAAATATTTTTTTCGCGGGGCACTCCTGCAATTTCTAATCCAAACACAGCGGCTGCGAGGACGTGGCGACTTCCGCAGCTGCCGAGTCCGAGCTTTTAGCGCTAAATTAGGTATACAGGTCCCCGAGCAATTTCTTCTCGTTTCTTTGGAGGTTGACCTTCTTCATTTGCGCCCTGCACGGTGCTTGACGGCAATTTGTACTCGGGGATCCCTCTTAATTAATTCTATTTTCATATTTAGGTGTAAAAATTCAGATGTACGGGAGGGACTGTTTTAAAGCTGATTTCTCGTTTAATTATAATAAATTTGTGATTTAGTGAAATTTAGCTGGTTAAGTTTACGTAGGAAGAATAAGTCAAGTGAAATACTTATTTTTCAGCATTAAAATAGCTTTTACTAACTTAAATTTAGCTTCAATTTAGGCAAGTAATGAACTGTGTGAAGATTATCTTAAACTTTACTAAAGAATAAACTAATTCAATATCTTGTTGTAATGAAAATCTAATTTTATGTATCCATACATTTAGTCACCTACTTTTATTTTACCATAAATATAAAAAAAAGTTAATCTTGTATCATTAAAACATGATCAACCTAAAATATTACACCATTCATTCTAAAAGGGCAACAGAAGCCCTTTCGAAGAAAACTATAAACTGCCCAGAGCGTTCAGCACTAAACTTTATCAACCGAATAAACTCCAAATGATCTCCACCTCCGACGGGGGCAAGCACCCCCGAATCTTGGAGCAACAAACGCATCGACGCGATACACGAGCGACGGCCGATTCGTGAAAAGGTGTCCCGCTCGGAAGGTAGATAGATGTACAGATAAACATCGATCTCCTTGTGTAAGCTCTCGTTTTCCCCTCGGAACAGGAGCGCGGGGAAGAGGATTGCGATCAGTATAAGCCGGGGGGGAGGGGGAGGCGTGTACACACGCGCCTGGGACAATGGCGTTAATTGGAAGACAACGCCAAGCAGGAGAGCCGTACATACCGACCACCTACGGTTCCACTCCGCAAGTGCATACACAAACCGACACTGCCTTTCCCTCCCCTAGCTTGTATACCGCGCGCCCTGCTCGTCTTTCGGCCGCGTTATGCAGCCGAGGCAGCTGCATAATCGAGCGTGTTCGCTTTTTCAAAATTTTAGCGGTTGGGAATCGATTGTTTCCAGCTGCAAGTGAAAAATATTGCCGAAAAATTAAGTAACGGACCCGAAAGGCTGTCGGCAGCACAACAATAATTACAATACTTCACGTTTAAAAGCACTCTGCCGCCTCTTTCGCATTTTCATCATTTCCCAACAGAATTAATTCCCATCACGCGCCCGGAATTGGTCCTTGTCGTTTCGGCGGCGTCAAATTTTACCCCGAGCCCGAAAATTCCCTTTCAATCAATACCTCGGCCGCGCGGCGCGTTAAACCCGCGACTTCGATGCATCCAACCTGCAGAGAGCCCCTCGGCGCTAAGTACAAACGGGGGCGCGGTCGGCGTCGCGATCGGAAAAACGTCGGGCTCGCAAAAGAAAAAGCCGGCAATCCGCGTTGCAACGCGACCCCCGACCAGATTGAACGCGCTTCGTATACATGAATATCAATAGGGACAGCAGCAGCAGCCGTACGATAATTCTGTGGGAAAAGTGTACTGGGCGCGCAGTTGTCGTCGCCCCGGGGGTGGAACTCTATATCTCTCTCTCTCTCTCTCTCTCTCTCTCTCTCTCTCTATCCGTGATTGCGCCTCGACGTATTCCACCCTCGGGGGGGTTTGTGCAGCGACCTTTGCCGGCTTGGCAACCTTGAAACGACCTGCGCGCACGCCCGGTATAATTATAACGCGCGGGCATCACGCACTTGGCGATCGAGGTGTCTATTATTACGGCCGTCTTTGAAGGGGTAAGGAAATCAGGGGGTTTGCTGCGTCGGTGGCGAGATCGACGTTATTTTTTTATTTTTTTTTTTTTATTTTTTGCTTTATTGACGCAGGATTACCTACCGAAGATTCATCGGGACGGTAAAATTCTAAATTAGAGGTGCTTTGTGGGGACTATATTTTAATAGATTCTTTGATCAATGAGGTATTGGAGATTTGAAGTCAGATTGAGCTTTAGGGGAAGCGATCTATATAGATGAAAAAAAAACTTTATGTATGGATTTAGAAAATCCAATTTCGGAGTTCTTATCGGGTAGAAATTTATTTTTCACTTGATTACGTTTTCCGATTTTAGATTTTCAGCGTCTAACGAGTATATCTACTCAAGGGACACCCAACCATCTTAATGCAATTTTCCACACGCATTTTATTATACAAAATATGTTATAACATTATTTTCAGCTATTTTTAGATGTCTAACAAACATTTCGAAGTATACTGTAAGTATAATAATCAACAGTCACTTTAGCTGTTAAATAATTAAAGTTTAGGCTTACGAGATAAAGTAAGGAAAGACATTTATAAAAAGGAATTGCGATCCATTATTCACTGGAATCATGCATATAAACGTATACTCTCATTGTACATCATGAAATTCAGCCTCGTTTTTCACGGCTTTCCCTTGGGATAGCAATTCATTTTTTTAAATTCTCGCTTCTTTATGATCTTCTTGATGGAACAACTTTCGCGAGGTGATCATTCAGGGTCGAATTCGCCAATACGCGTAGGCGTGTAATGAAGTTATAAAAATACATGACAAGATAATCATGAAATACATCTTTGCAAAAAATATGCTTGTTTTACTAGTCATTAGCAACCCTTTATCCTTGATATTATAAATAACAACTGCCTGAACATCCCATGATCAAGGAATCAACAGAATCAACAGTTGCTTCATCCGCCAAGTGAATCCCGGAGCTTAGACTATCATTGATTATTCGTTAAAAAACGGCAACAGAACAGGAACAGTCCCGATTTACGAGCCACCGAAATTAAATCTCGGAGTCGGCTTGTAGAGAGAGAGAGAGAGAGAGAGAGAGAGACACAAGGAAAATCCGATAATCCCGGGGTCACTCCCAGATATTCTCATCTGAGAAATAATTGGCTGGAAGCGCTTCAGAGAGAACAACGCGATAAATAACTCGGGCGTGAGCGCTAATTGGTTGATCCGACGTAGTCGCAGCCACCGACGACTCGAGATTTTATCGCTTTATGCCGCCTTTTTTACTGTCGCTTTTACTTGAAAGCTTCGTCCGAGCTTTCTCATCTTTCGGCGTTTTGTTATCTGTATTATTGCTTCCTCCGAGAGGAAGCTTTTTTTTATTTAGGCCTTTTTAGCAAAGATATGGAGCTTCAACACTTTGAGGAATGTAAACGCTGCTCTTTTTTTGAAATATTGGTTATGCCACTTAAAACCTTATATATAAATATTACTGTTATTCAAATTCTGTTTATTCATTGTTAACTTGCAATGCGTAAGACGAGATCAAGTCTAAAAATTGAAGCACAGTTTATTTTAATTTACTTTTCAAATTGCTTAAAAGATAATTTTCCTTTTTTTTTCATATTAGTTTTTTCGCAGTACCCAAATAATTAACTTTGGAGCACTTTAGCGAAATAATCTCTAAAAAAGTTACATCTGCCGCCGCAAGATAAATTCCAATTCTAATCACGAGTAGATGAACAAACACTTTAAAGCCCGAACTCCGTAATCCATTAATTATCCGCAATTTAATCCGCAATATGGCGGTAGCAGCTGCTTAAGGCATCCCCGAACCGCTCGAACAATCAGCATAATGGCTCGGCGGCTCAAAATTACGAAAATACGCCTCATCACGGACTTATACGGCAATCTTGCATCTCTCCCCGACGGCGCGGCGAATGATCCTAAACGCGCCGGTAATGCCGGGAAATCACGTTACCCGCCCAATGAGATCAGCCGCGCGCTGCGGGGGAGGAGGGTGAAAAAAGCGGCCGCGAAATTGGCCCCGCGAATCGACGATTCCGTGCGCGCGAGGGAAGAAGTGGCGCGGGGCCGCTCTCGCTGCCGGGTTTCAAATTAAATTTGCGCGCGGAGAAAGAAAAATCAATTCTCCCCCTCCGGCAAGTAAGTGTGGAAACTAATAAAACCGCTTCCCGCGCACCGCGAGGGGAGAGCCGGGAAACTTTTGCCTTGCCGGCGAGGTGTGCAAGAGTGGGCTGTCTTCGCACCCGGGAAAATTTTAAGCGGAATCGAGGAAAATGAAAGTCATCGGGTGAATTGGCTGTACTTACGAGAGCTATTAGATTCGGGAGCTTTCGGAGTTCCCGAATGTTGTTTGTCATCTGTGATCGAAAACAACGGCGTTGCTCGCAACGCACGGAAAATCTAATTTTGTCTTTTGTTTCAAGTTTTGTACGAACTTTCATACTTAGTTTTTTACAATCGAACAAATAAATATTTTCTCACGAGTTTATAACCGCTAAAAAGTTTTAAACCTCCTAGATTTTTGGATTTTCTGTCTTCAGCGGGCAAAAGCCCATTAAAAAAGTAAAATTCATTAAAGTAAATCGTCCAACGTCTAAAGCAGACTCCTGGCCAGCAGGCAGCCACGCGGAATCCGCACTAAATCGACGGGCTAAATTTGTAATATACCCCAGGCACACACACACACACACACACACACAGCCCCAGCTCTGCCTCCCGCTCATCGGCAGTTACAAACGATTTAATCGGCGGGCGATCAGCTCTAGTGTCATTTCCTCCAGGCAAACGCGCCGCCGAGGCCTCCGTTAGGTGGGTACACAGAGTGGGCGCGTGCGAGCGAGCGAAAATGAGCGAAGCGCGCCGAGCGAGGCAGAGAGAGAGAGAGAGAGAGAGAGAGGGTTACAAAGGAGGGGCATTTATTGGCTCTCCGACAAAGGCTGACCGGCGGGCATCTGCTTCGGACATTCGGCGTAATTGCATTTACGGACAGGCGTAAACGCGATGCGCCGCCGCCGCCGCCGCCGCCGCGCGGCGCGTGTTTCGAGATTTGCGATCGACGACGACGTGACTACGAGGCGCGCGAGTTTCATTGCCCGAACAGTAGGCGCCGCCGCCGCCGCCGCTTTTCGTTGTCGCAGCGGCGGCGGCGGCGGCGGCGGCGGCCCTTCGTCTGCGAGTCCGAGCCGGAAGTGGCCGGGGAATATTCATGGCCCGGCCGAGCTTTCGAGCCGATGCGCCAGACCTATTGAGCCGCTTGCGTGGCTTTCCGGTCTTGATCTTGATAGGCCCTGTGATAATCATTATTGCATTGCCGCGTTCCTGATTGATTGGGGGCGCTTATCGCACTGTTTTGTATAGCGACTTGCTTTTTTTTATTTTATCGCTGTCCTATTTCGCAATTTGTCCTTCTTTTTTTATCTACGAAGAGGGGTATTTTTAAAAGTGTACGGGGAGAAAAAATTTTCAGTAAAGTTCACTTAAAGGGTTTAAGTAAAAAAAGCTGACTCTGACCCGGATAGCTCTACCTTGCTGCCTCTCCTGCACGTTCGGTGCCTTAAATAAATTCTTCTCTTTGCAGTGCACAAACTACGTCTTCAAGAATAGTGTTTTACCACAAACGAAGTAGATTAGAATTTATTTTAAAAATATGTAAAAGAGAAACTCTCCTCTGGATCGAAAATCAATCTGGGTTTTATCATCCAATAACTTTTACAGTCGACTTTCCCCCGTGACTGGAAAATTGAGCATCGCGCCCTTCCCAAATGATTATTAATTCTACCGTTAAAGAAAAGCCTCATAATTTTCTAAGCAAGCAAAGCTTATCCGGATGCCAAGCACGAAAACGAATACGCTTCGAAGCAGGCAGCAGCAGCAGCAGCAGCTCTTAGCCGCATAAACATCAATTCTCGCCGGCGGCGCAACGCATCGCATAATACATCGCCGACGCATCGCGGCCGAATCACATCCTTAAACGAATCAGCCTCCGCGGCGCGCGCACCGAAAGACTGCGCGCGCTCCTGCGCCGGCAAAGAAATCCTCATCACCGAGCCGGGAGCTCTGAAAAGCCGCGCGCCGCCCGCAAAATAGGCACAATTAGGCGCACATAAGCGCTCGGCGCGCCTAACGAAATTACAGGAGCGCGGATCGGTGTACGCGCGCGCGCGCGTATGTATACTAGCCCGCGAAAGAGAGAGATAGAGAGAGAGAGAGAGCGGCCAATCAGGCCTTTATTCATGCCGAAATCACGAGATTACGGTCACGTAGTGGCGCCGCCGCGGGCTGCTCGTCCTTTTCAACTAACCCCCCGCGCGCGCGCGTGTCGCCCAGCGGCTCTCAATTCCCTCTTTATTTATGCAGCCGATGCATGCCCAGATAGGCCCGAGGATTTGTTGTTTTGCCGCCGCGGGTCCTTGTTTGCTCAAGCCGATGGGGCTTTGATACTGTGCCCCGGCTCGAGAGAGCCTTTTATGAGCCCCTGTCGAGCTCCTTTTTTTTTTTTTTTTTTTAGCCCTCCCGCCCATTTCCGAGGGTGGACCTGTGCGCTTGGAGCACTTTTTCATCGAATTTTCCCGTAATTTATCTATTGTGCCTTTGGTTTCGGAAGCTTTGCTCATTGATAACTGCATGCAGTTAGTTAGGAGCGTACGACAGTAATCAAACATTGAATTTCGATAATGTGTTTTAATTATATTTAGCAATGAATCGTGAATACTCTAACGTTTATATTAGCTTGTTAGCTATCTTTGCTAACATTTCTATGTCGGATGAATTTCAAATTTTTGTTTTTACTCGGTAATAATTCTTTTAAAAAGGCCTATATTCCTATACAAAAACTACACGACTAAGCGTAATTAAAAACTAAGGATGAACTATACAAAATCCGGTTAAACCAAAGAGCAGCCTAATAAAGCTCAGCAAGAATAACGAACCGTCAGTGCCCGCAGAAAAGGCAAGCAAAGCTCGCAGAAAGGACGGAGAAAGCCGGCGTCGCTCTCGCTTTCGCCGGCGCGACGCGGTGTCAAGAGCGGAAGTGACGAATCGATTTTCAAGGAGGGCCGACGTAAGGGGCACCGTCGCTCGTCGGCGGCGTCGCGGCGCTTGCCGCCTGCAGGAGCCTGCGAGGGTGGATTTCAAAACGGCGCGCGCCGCCGCCGCCGCCGCAGCCGCCGACGAGCGACGACTATACCCATTTTTCCCCGGAATTCCCGGCGCGCGGCGCGCCAATACATCGGCGATCGATCGCCGCGGCTTTAAAGCTGTCGATGCGTAATGCCGCTTTCTTCGGTCCCGGCCTGTTTTTCCACTTGTGGATCCGCGAGAGCCGGAGGCTGCTGCTTTTTGCGTTCTCGCGCGGATTGCTGTTTGATTAGCTTTGTGGCGCTCGAATCGCGGGAATTGCCTTCTTTGCCGGGGCTGATGAAAATTTTCAGTCGAGCTGTAAACTTTGATCTCTATGATTAGATTCATTAAATTCACCGCATCGGTCCGAGTTCCGCGGGTTTACTTCCCGGAGTCGATAACAAAGTCATTTGGAAAAATTCGCAATTTGCAAGATTTATAAGACGTAAATAATTCATCTTTGATTTGAAGTGCCGGGTACTTCAAAGAAATACCTCCGATCGAATTCCAGACCGAGAATGAGATTTCCGATGAAATTGAAATTTTTCATTCGAAGTGCGAATTGCCTTTTATGCGAACGCGATCGTAATTTTCTTATAAAAAATGTATGGAATTTTCCGGATCGATAGCATTAAATATTACAATATTATCTTCTCGGAGAAGCCCCCCCCCCCATCATGAATCTGACTCTTTAAAACATTAAAGCCTTTATCGCGAGAAATTCTGTCAAGCTGCATTATTCATAACGCAATAAAGAACGCGGCGTCCTATTTTATCGAGTCTCATTTACCGGCTCTCTCGGGGGCTTCCCCCGAGTGCCGATGGATTTGGCTGCCGAGTTCGACTCGGGATTTCGATGACACGTGCACTTAAGCGAGCACTTCCTGGCAGGAGTGCAGAGGATCTTTTGCTTCCCTACGCGCTTTTCTCCCCCGTCGTAGCGCGCGACTTTCCCCCGCAATTTTTTTCCCCTCCCTGTTTTTTAAATAGGCGGCTCTCGTGTACGCGTCATGAGCTTTAACGCCGCTTTAAAGTCTCGGGGCGGCTGCTTGAGCCTCCCCCCTCTTCAAAGAACTTCATTAATGATGCCGGCAAGAAAAATAGCGCTGCTGTCGGGCTCTAATTGATGGAAAACTCGAGGAATTGGAAATATATGCTCCCCGGGATTTACTTGCTTTAAGACTTTTAACTTTGTTATTGAGTGGTTGGCTGTATTCTAATTCTTATTAATGTATGCTGATTTTAAGCACATTAATAAATAACGTTTCTGTATCATTGCTCGAATAGCACTTTATATTTATAACAGAATATCATGTACAGAGAAATAGACGACATTTAAACTGTTTAATATGATAAAATATTAAAATCACTCATGTTCTCCAAATTTAATGTAAATACATTATCGTTTCAATTGTTTATACAAAATTTCGTTAATACAAAAGTTTAATGTAATTTAAATATTTTCTATTATTAGAATCTTTTCTTAAATCAATAACTGAGTTCCAAGGCATATCGCAGATAATATTCTTTACATAAATATACGCTTCAATCGCAATAAATATCCTTTTTTTATAGGCCTTTGAAAAAGCCGAAGAAATTGTAGCCAAACTTCATCACTTAGCCGACCGCATTCAATATTGCGCCCTTCCCCGCGGAGTCATAGGCGTTCCATCTCTCCCCCCTTTCTGTCTCGCGGCTCTAAAATTTGAAAGCATCCTTCAGCGGCAATTGCGCGCTCCCGGTATTTACCGAGATGCGCCAACAGTGCCGAGTATCAATATCCACGTCTCTCCTCGCGTTCCGTCGCGCTCCGTCTTGCGCCGGCTCTGGTCCACGACGATATATTGACGTGCCAAGTCACCCCCGTCCCCTCCCGCCCCCCCCCCTTTGGAGGAACGGGGGGGATTATATATAACGGTTCTCAGGACTGATGACGCATTACGTAGCCGCCTGCCTCGTTCGCTGGTCTGGGTTAGATCGGAATGTCGGGGGTATTGTAATGGCAGTGCGTGCAAAAGGCCCGGGGAGTAAGACGCACGAACGATTGCGGTTCTTCGGAGTGGGTGATTAGTGGCTGCTGACAAAGTCACTGCGAAAGAGTAACCTCGATGATATAGCCTGAATACTGGGGCAGCACTGTTAGATCTATCTGCTGCGGTGCTGGCAGAAGATTGGAGCTTCGGGAATGGGATACAACTTTGTTGTTGATTGATATCTGCATCTTGTGTTTACCGGTGCCCTTAATATTTTGAGTTAACGTTTCAATTGAAACTTAGAAAGATCAATACGCGAATAAGTAAAGGTGGATGAAGAACAATTGTAAATGTATAAATTTTAAATTTTAATCAAAATCAATAATAAAACTTTTGCATTATTTTTCAGCAACCTTTATCCGCGCACTTTACCTTAGGGTAAGGTAATTTTCACCACGCTTCATTTACACCTTTCTCAGTTCAACGTTTAAAAACTCCAAAAATGATCCACCGCTACTTGTTCAATTTAATCCATATAGAACGTCTTGACACTGCTGAAATTTTTCGTCGAGCAGCCAGCCGTCCATGAGCGCATCGCCGGGTTGCATAGCGATCGGGGAAATTTTGAAATGCCAGATGCCTCTGCCGGCATTCCGATCGGGTGTCGGAACTCCGATCCTACGGTCCTCCGACGCATTGTCGTATTGAGATATCGTATACGCCTGACTCGCGGCCAAAGCCTTGTAACTGTATCTGTCTGCGCGCGCGGCGAACGTGGATTACTGTTAAGCAGTTTTGACACTTTGATTTTTCGCGAAAATTGAAAATATTGAATTTCTCGCGAAATCATATCGGCGAAGTATTTGCAAGGTTTGGATTTGTGAAATTGGGTTAAATGAAAGTGTAATTTATGATGAGATCTTTAGATTAACAACGTATAGTTTTAAAAGAACGCAATTACGCAATTACAAGGAAATTGAATTGATAAAATAGTTGAAGACGGCTTCATAAGGCAACTAAATTATTTTATTTTTTAGAAAAAAAGACTAATTTTTACTTTTCATAATATATGATATAATATGTATTAATTCGCTAGGCGTGTAACTGAAATTTACACTAATTATACAACACTGCTTATAAGCTAACAGAAGCACTATAAAGCCCTTCATCAAACCACTGATTTTATTTCTTCTTACTTTCATTATTTACCCGGCAAAAGCTTAGTGCTACACAAAAGCTCGGAAGATATGTCAATAAATAAGTATCATAAATACGAAAAACAATCCGACCAGCAAATCCTATTGTTTTAAATCTCTTTCCATTTTGAACGTAATTGCAGCACTGCCGCAGAGAGATCAAGCAGCGCGACAGGAAAAATAGAAGCCTTACAAGAGCTCGTTCTCACGCAGCTATCAACGCAGGGAATGAAATCTTCGCCGGTTTCAACCCTTCGTCGAGCGAGCGCAAACAAGAGAGCGAGGCAAACGAACGACTGCACTCTGTTTTCCCCGAGTCCGCGTCGTCGGGGGGCGGCGGCGGCGGCGGCGGCAATCGTCGTCGCGGTCGCGTGCAGCCGGGGCAAATTGATCCCCGATCGATTCGTCTGGCGAGAATACAGCGGAAAGGTGGACGAGGAGATAGCCGGCGAAGATAGACGACAAATCGAGGGAGGGCTAGTTCCGCGCTCCCCCGTCTCCCCCCCGGAAAAATGAGCGCGTACTGACCGGAAGCAATCGCTTCTACATCCGAGCGCATGAATAATGAGAGCGCGCCCCGTTTGCATGAGTCTCTGCATTTATTTTTCTCCGGCGAATGCATAAATATTTGATTTGGCCTTATCGCTCGAAGGGAATTGGAACGGGATCGCTCGATGTTGGGCGATTAAAGCTTCTTTATTCAAGTGTGATAATCTAATAAGTGTGGTCGGGTCCGTTATTGAATTTGGTTTAAGTGTAAGTAGACAATTGAATAATTTATTTAATGTCTGATTTTAGTTTCTTATTATTAAATTTCTTATTATTAAATTGAATAGATGAAGATAGCCGTTTTAGCTGCGGTAATTAGACGCAAAAATATCATTTTGAGGGTTATATTATTCCAATTTATCCAAAAGCGAAAAGAATACAATACTATTAACAGTAAATGTCTAGTATTTTTCAGTGCGCTAATCGTCGCAGATGTCCAAGTCCAAAAAAATCGAATTCGAAGAACGAGAAACCACGAAACCCGTCGAGCCTTTTCAAAAACTATAACGTTTCCGAGCAATGTCCCACTGTTTTTCACGAAAGCATCGCGTGTCGGCGTATCGATTGTTGAACACTTGAGCTGCAAATTGAGATTTCGTGCGTACGCCCGGCCGTTTGTCTCCTTGGCCGATTGTCATCTATTTCAGAGGCACTTTTATCGGCGGAAGCGTAAATTGTTTTGCTTTCCACCAGCTCTCGCGCTTTTTTTCTTCCATTCGGGTCGGCGATGTTTGCGCGCAGGGCCCGGGAGATTAACATCGCCGCGCGGGGATAAAGCGAATTACGTTCCGAGAAATCGCGCTTTCGAGCGCGGAGCGGAAGACGCTTCGATGATTTACGATTATTTTTTAACTGCGCGCGCAGGGGGTGAATCTTCCCCCGCGCGTTAATTACGTTCTTTTGCTCGCTTCGATCGAAGTTTTTAAATAACTGAAATACGATTCAAAACAATAAACTGGCGTTTCGATTTTTTAGGGCTCATTAGATGAAAGTGAAAAAATGATTATTTTCCCGAGATACTCTTAAAGAGTGACAAAATTCTGTTCGAAACAATTCAATTGACGGAGGTAATTTTTCTTTAAGTAAGCCAGCAAAAACTGCAGGTAAAGGAAGTACTTGGCGAAGGAAGGAAATTGAGCTTAGCAGAAGACAAGACTCCTCTCAATTTAACGCTTCTTACTGTCAATTAAACGAACCCTCCACAGTTGGCAAATAAAAGTAACCCACATAATCGCCGGGCATAAAACTCGGCCTCGAGCAGCTTCTCCCATCAATTGATGCGCACTCATCCTCACCTCGGTTAAAAACTTAATGAGACAATAGGCAGCTATCGAGAGAAAAAGCGGAACTTAACTGGCAATTATCAGAGAAAAGCAGATCGCGCGCGTCCCTGGGAAAATTCCTCTCTCTCTCTCTCCCTCTGTCTCGCGAGGAGAGAGAGAGAGAGAGAGAGAGAGAGAGAGAGCCGCGCGGATATAATAAGGAGGGAATAAAGGGGCGAGGCGAGAGAATAAAAAGAGCCGGAGAGGAAAACTCGAGAGCGAGAAGACGAGCCGCGAGAAAAAAGGCAGCGACAGGAAGAGCGAAGCGCGCGAGTTATTGTGCTGCGCCGAGGAAGAAATTTCATGTTTTGCCGAAGCAGAATGAGTGAGAAGACGGTACTTAGCGGCGGCGAGAGGGAAGAGCTTCTTCTCCGCGAGAGAGTCTGCTTTATGGTTTTTCGGTGGAATTACGTCGGGCGAACTATGATATTTACGGTTTTTACTCGGTACGAACTTCATGCGTACGGGAATCCTGCCATTTTTCTTTTAAACAGCTAAGTGCCGAGCCTTTTCAAATGTAATTGTTCCCTGAAAATGCCCTTTTCTTACTTCTACGAAAACAATTATTTATTTTCAATTCTGCCGGCTATTTTGTTCCTTTTCAAAATGTTGCAATGCGTTAATTACTTAGGCGCTGCATTAATCAGTATGAGATACTTTGCAATTACAAACTTTACTTATTTTAAGCAAAAATATAATTCTGGATTTAATTAAACTCCAGTTCACGTTTCGATGAATTTTTACTCATCTTTAACAAGCAAAATGAACACATTTGCGGTTTTGACAGCTTCATTTTGAAAAAAAAAAAAATTTCTACCGCTCTCGCATTTCAATTTAGAAAACCCTGCAAATTCATTAACAGCCGAGCGATCGATCCCGGCAAAATATCTCGTTAAAAAAATCCCCCCCCTCCCGGCCGTTTCGCAAACGCCAAGCGCATCCGTCTTGATTACCAAAAAAAGGTACAGCAGCTCGCTCCTGCTTGGAGGGAAGAAAGCCAGAGAGAATAAAAAGGAGCCCAGGAAAGCCATCCGTCCGTCAAGTGGCCTCTCGTCGTCCCGGGCGGCGCAGAACCGCGAAACAAAAGCGCCTACGCACGGGAAGTGGAGGGAAAACAAAAGAGAGAGAGAGAGAGAGAGAGAGAGAGACGCGTGCTCCCGCGGGAATAACAAAGGCTCTCGCGACTGCTCTTCTACGGCGGCGGCTAAGTAGCTGCTCCTCCTTGGCCTCCGTAGCCTCTTTACGGGAGGCCGTCATTAGCGGGAGATAAACATTGTTAATTGCCCCTCGGGACGGGAGTGGATTTGACCGATTGGCACTTATTGATAGGCAGTTCGATTACCAGTGAGGATGAAAGGCGCCGAGAAAAACTCGAGGGGCTGCCGAGTTGTGAACTTCGACCTGAACCCGAAGGGTTAGACTCGGCCCGAGTCGCAATTATGATGTCGAAGGCTTCGAGCAAGCTGTGTCTTGTCTTGCGCTTTAAAGAGTCTCGTGATTGCCGTTGTGAAATTTCTCGTTTGTCTACTCAAAGACAAACAGTTTTACTCTTTTTACCGAGAGTGGCTTTTATCGAATAATAATAAGCGGTGATTTTCATGTTCAAAGTTAGAAGTATATTGGAGGCTCCTTTGTGTTTTGTTTTCCTTTTGCGCAAAACCAATATCATTTACCGTCTGCAGACGCGACTTGACGGAACGACGACATCATACCGAGATCTTCAATAAACTTGAGCAAAAAGCAGCACTAAAGTAGCAGACTAAATACACCCCGAGACAAATCCCGCGGAAAAACAGTCTCTCCATCTTTGTTAGCAAAAGTTTTCCATTCCTCCGGCTCTTTTATTTGCGTGCCCCGCCTCTCTCGCTCTCGACTCCGGCGGCAGATAAAAATTGAAAATCAATTTTACACGGGATGCCGAATGTAAGTTTATTTTCTCCTCTCTTTCCCTCCCCGACTGGTAACCCCGCAGGGCTGCCGGCGGGCGCGCGCGCAACAACGCGCGGGGGTGGAAAACGAGAGAGAGAGAGAGAGAGAGAGAGCGGCGCTCGTCTGTCGGATGTCTGGCGTGTGTGTGTACGAGAGACGCGCTGGAAAATAAGTGAAAGGCTACTTTCCGAACCCCCGCGCCGGAATATACATCCCGGCACGTCGAAAAAGTTTAAAAGCTGCCGAGCGTCTTGTCTCCTTCGCGTACGGGTGGCGTTTAATGCACAGTCGAGAGGAGCGAGAGAGCATCGGGAACGGAGTTGCGCGCGAAGGACCGCGTGCGCGGAATATATTTCAATTACCTTGTTTTTTTGCCCGGCGCTCTCGTGCGTTCGGAATGGAAACGTCAAGCCGAGTGGCTCTTACTGTATAAGGGGAATTTTTCGAAAGAAAAGTCATTTGAATAAATCTTTAAGTTTTATCGGACGTATTGTCTATCGCAGACTGACGAGCGCTTGATTTGGAAACGACTTGAAACTTGTTGGAGAACGAAAAGTATTAAAGGTCATTATTTAAAAAGCATCTCCTACTCCAACAAATATTCTTCGCGGCGCGTCGTGTCCTTCGCGGGCCCTTCAATCTCTTTTAAATTGTAAAACTCTCGGAAAAAGGAAAAATAATAATGGCAGCTGCAGCCCCGATAAGGAACTTCCTCGCGTACGAAATTACCTTTTTCCATTAGTCTCATCTCGCGCGCCCAGGCTCGCGCTTATGAGAAAGCAAACGAAGAGAGAAGACGCAGAGAGGAGACAGAGGAGAGGAAGAAAAAAAAAAAGACGCGCCAAGAAAGCGAGAAAGCACGCGACGTGCATAAGACGACAATTTCATCTTTAGCTTAAAGCAGCCAACAAAGCGAGCAAAGCAGCGCCGCGGGCAGTGGGAGAGAACTGGAGGCGGAGAGAAAAAACTGCCTTCCGGTCTCGCTTCCGCGGAGAGAGTGGCTGACTTTTCTCGTTTTTGGTCAAGACCGTCGATGCGCCACCCCGCGCCGCCGCCGCCGCCGCCGCCGCTGCTGCTACGTTAAGCACGAATATAAAGCTCGCTCTTGCGGTTTTTCGGGCCCGCGCGCGTCTGCCTCGGATATACGCTGCTTTTCAACAAGTACAACGTCATTCTGCGGAAAACATCGCTTAATGCAGTATTCCCTCTGCTCTGTAAATTAATTAATACAGAAGTGAATTATGAGGATTTTTCTATTTCGGCAGAAAGGGAAATCGTTAAAAAAAATTAGACCGCATAAAACACAACCAAACTAACGTTTTTAAAGGCAAAATATCCTGCGTTTTGCAGTATCGCTTCCCTAAGCATTTTAATGGCGCTTCGGGCCAGCAAGTTGTGCGATAAAAAGTCCTGCGTCTCGTTTCTGAGAGCGTAGATTCGATTGCTTGCGATAAATATCGCAGAGTCGACGGTTTTTTTTTACTGCTATATCCTACACCGGCGACGAATATCAAAATACCCAACGTTCGTCAGCTTCGAGCGCTTAAAGAACATCACTTCTCTTGTAACTGTAGAACAAAAAGCTAAGCTTAAAAAGAAGCTAATGCGTTAAAGATGAAATTTAAAAATAAAATAATATAAGCTGGTTCAGCGCCAATTTAAAATTTTAACGAATAGGATTTAAAATAAGCAATTTAAAAATAAATTTAAATTGAGATTCACTTCGGGGTAGAAAAAAAAAAACTTTCAAGCAGAGGATTACCAAACTTATATTAAATCAGAAAATTGAAATCTTGGTTGGAATATGTTCAAGTAATATAAAAAAGTAAATAAACACCAGACTTTTGAAATTCGAATTCCACAATTTAAATTCCCCACTCGTCCAAATTTTAATTCAATCTCCTCGGCCCTCAAAAATAAATGCCCAAACGCTTAACAACTCAGCTGCTCTAATTTCGCTCCCGCTAAAAAACAAAAAAAAACTCCCGAAACTAAAAATTCGGAAAACTGGGCCGGCGGCCGAAGATACTCGGCGCAAAAGCAATAAAACTGCGGAGCAGCCTCGTGGCTAGGTTTCTTCGCGAAATATCCTCCTCGGGCAATGCATCGCATACGAATGTCCCCCGGGCGGCGCGGCCCTGATTTACGGCGGCGGCCCGAGCTGAGTCGGCATATTTTTAAAAAGCCGAGAGAGAGAGAGAGAAGCTCCGGTCTTGCCTTCTCACCATTTTTCCTGCCCCGTCGATTCGCGCCGACGACAAACGACCGGGCGGCTGCGCTGTGTTCGAGGCCAAAACATCGAAATGCACTCGAAATATATACAAAGCTCGTAAGCCGAACGAGAATATATTTCTCCGATTTTTTTATAAGCCGAACCCTGCTTTTTACGGGCTGCTCTGCAATGCCTCCTTGAAGAGTCATTTTTAAATTCAATTTTTTTAATTGCTTCGATCGGATGGTTTACTTTAGAATTGCATTAATAGATTTTATATTTAGTGCAGAAAATTATTTTTTTTTCTTTGCAGTAGAAAAGGCAGCTTTTTACTTAAAATCTTTTCACAAAATTATTTTTCGTCTTTGATTAAATGCAATCATAAGCTCTGTTTAATTTTCTCGGTGCTTATAAATGAATTTCCGGTTTTTATTATATGAAATGGTTAAAGTCAGTTACCAAAAATAACTCCCATTCAACTACATCTCTCGCAACGACGCCCTTTGACATTCAATAAACGGGTGTCCGGCCTCATAACTCCGCCTCGATAAATATCCGTCCGGTCAGCTTCATCAAGCGCTCGAGGAGGCAAACCAAGACGAGCCCGGAAAAGCCAAGGAAAACAAGGTCGCTCTCGTAGGAAGTTTCCCGAGAATTAGG
Organism: Ormyrus pomaceus; assembly: GCA_900474385.1. Lineage (NCBI taxonomy): Eukaryota > Metazoa > Arthropoda > Insecta > Hymenoptera > Ormyridae > Ormyrus > Ormyrus pomaceus. Next base: position 44,895 of record UCOM01001103.1, read on the forward strand.
ACAACCGGAGGAAAATATACCGCGGAGCCTAATCCAATTTATGACGCGGGACAAACAGCGGATCCTTTCCCTCGCCGCGTAATTCCGGGGATTAACTCCGCGGCTGCCGGCGTCTTTCTCTCGTTCGCCCGATCTCTCATATCCCTTTATTACCCTCTCGCCAAATTTTATGCACGCGTTAATCTTGATAATTCGAATGTTTTCCACGGAGAGGGACGACCTCCGCTGGATCAAGATCCCGGTTTTATTGAAGGAATCCTCGGGATCCTTCCCCTCCGATTAACTATTTACATCCGCGCCACATTTCAGCTCGAATGGGTGAAACGTTACCCCGGATCAGGCGGAAATCCTTTATCATCTTGCGAACAAAGTCTCTCTCTCTCTCTCTCTCTCTCTCTCTCTCTCTCTCTCCCGGCCCGTCGAAAGAGCGAGATTCCGGATCGATGCAGCGGAATTCGCGGCCGTCCGGTCCTCTCGAAAAGAGATTAATGACGAAAGGTATATACGCCGAGGTCCACGCACCACTTTTCCCCTTTGGCATCCTCCTCGTCCCCCCCCCCGATTCGGCAATAATCATTAAAGGCGAGCACGTGGATATTTCATTAGGCGCGTTTGGACAAGCGGCCGACTCGAGCGAAAAGGGGCTCTCTGCGCGCACAAAGGCCGGACCGTAGAGAGCCACCACGTCGATGCGAGCTGGAAACGCGCGCGGAAAGACAATTGCATATTGCTCGAGGAGTTCCTCTGCGCCGCCGACGAGGCTCATCCGCGCGGGAATTTCATTGATACTGATTCTCTCTCTATTAGTAAAGCTTTGTGCATGCGGATGCGCGGCCGTAATTATGAATTGCCTGCTATAGCAGAACTGGAAGAGGAGCGTTCGTTGGAAAAAAAATGCAACCCGGAAAAGGGCAATGAACACTTTATTTATGTAAATCTTATTCGAATGCAAATCGATTAAAGTTCACAGCGAAAGGTATACTTGAAATGAATCTGAAAAATTTACGCTTTACGCATCGTCGAAATTAATTGAGCGGGAAAATCGAATAAAAAGGCAGAGGATCGTATACCCAGGCCTAAAATCAAGTTCCACAAAGCGAATTCAGATCATTGAAAAGCAGTCAGCGGCGCATGCACAGGCAGAGCGCCCGAACAACCCTTCTCAAGCTCAGGGTCAAAATACATCATCCCTTATCCGGGCCGCCGCAGCGAAGAATACAACAACGGCCATATTTCAGCGAAACTATTAACGATCGCGCGGCATTCAGTCAGCGACTCGCGGCGCAACTCGAGCGTGAAGCCTCCTCGAGCGTGAAGATTAACAATTACAGCGGGCTAAAAAGCCCGGGCCAAAACACACACCGGCGGCGGCGGCGGCGGCGGCGTGCAGCAATTTCCTCCGCGATTTGCCCTCCATTTTTCAATCCCCGCGCGCAAAGCGATAGGCGCGCATTCGGAAGGAGACAAAGAAGGAAAAGATGAGCCCGAGAGCCACCTGTGCGAGAGGGTGAGAGAGAGAGGGGCGAACAATGCCGCGTCTGGGGAAATCGCCTGCGTGCACATACATCCAGCCACACGTACGTAACGTCTGAGAGGATCCCGGAGAGCTGGAGGCGGCGGCGGCGGCGGCGGAGGAGGAGGGATGTGATCAGCTGCATCGGACCGTGATCGCTCTCCTATTTCGCGAGAGATAGCTTCAAAGCCTGCCTCTGGGGTTAGTCTGGCTCGTTCCGCCCCGGAACAATGGGATGACTACCGCTTTGTCTCCCTCTCTCGCGGGTTTAGGAGAGAGAGAGAGAGAGAGAACGTCGGCCGATATCCGGGGAAGAGGAGAGCCGGACGCCGAGGGTAGGGAGAAGAAGCGCACCCCCGCCTAAGCTTCACCCCTTTAGTCCAACTTGCTCGGGCAATATCGCGTCGCCCCGCGCTCTTTCTTGCCGCGCGCTTACGCGCCAAGAAACAGATAGCGCGCCCCCGAGCTTTGGGCGCACGCACAAACTATATTCGATATGACGGATAACCGTGTTTGCGGAATAACCGAACGGGGGGGTGGACTAATCTGGAATGGATCTTAAGTTTCGAATTTCTAATGGGATCAGCCGGCGAACGGCGCCGGGAATTACTCACGGATAAAGGCGTTTTCACGATTTCGCGAGGTTTTCCCACTCGTGTAAAGCAGAAAAGATTGTTTGCTCGCGATAGTTAACAATAAACGTGTTACGTCGCGGAAAAAAATCGACTCCTGTAATCAAGCTTGTAAGGCACTCTCGCGTATACGACACATCCATGCCGCACTGAAGTTTCTATAATTTAACGAACTTGTTTTGAAGAAAAGTTATAGAAAGAAGATTACAGTAAGACTCGAGTTTGTTTATTCAGAAGATTGACGATCGAAAGTGAGACATAAAAGTAAACGAAGAAAATTGCAAACGCGTAAAGTTGTCAATAAAAAGAGTCGTCCTCGTCGGTTCTCGCGCGCAAACAAGAACGTGAATACTTATGAAGAGGGAGAGAGAGAGAGAAAAACTGGCTTAGCGCATACACGCCGCTCGGCCGATGTGCGCCGAACCTCGTGGGAAGGGATGCCGAATGGGGTCTATATAAGTCGAGGGTTCACGAGGGAACTTGGAAAATATGCCGAGGTTAGTAGTGACTGAGTGCGAGAAACTTTTTCTAGCTACACCGGAGTCCCATAAAAGTGTCTCTTTCTGTCGATCAAGTTTACAAGAGTTAGTACTCGATACGGCTGGAAGGGACACTTTTACTACTTTAGAAATTTATTCTGCAGATATTTTGGACGGGAAATTCTGTCCGGGTTAGACCTTTCAGTTAGACATGTTTTTCTTATATATTGATATTTTTTTTTCTCCCAATATATTCATTTTCTTGTACGAGTTGGCCAACTCGAACTTTCCTCCAAATTGATTAAAATTCGCTCTTAGGACTGATGAAATTTACGCTAATTAAATTAAGCAATAAACATATATTCAATTTATTATTCCTTCACATCAGAGAATTTACTTACTGGAAAATTAATTTACGATCTATTCAAATTGTTTATTAGTTCACGAAATTTGCCAACTACAAACCCCAAACATTTAAATTGGATTAATACACAAAAGAAAAAAAAAATATAAATTTCCAACAGCAATTAGCAAAACATTCAGGAGCACTGCCTCCTTAAAAAACCTGTAAAATTCCGCGTTCATTAAACGCAAATAAGCAATTATTCTCCATTCCCATGATAAAGCACCGCGTTCCCCGGACCGAAAGTATCTCTTACCGAGCATCCACCCTCCCCGATCGAGAATAAATCTTGCCGACGCTTTGTTTTGACAGGAGCAGCAGCGGTGTGTGCCTTCGAGAGCATACGCTCGACTTTACAGAGATTCGAGCCCGGAAAAATAATCCCCCCCCCTCGCAAGAAGCAGGCAGAGGCTCTCTGTCCAGCCCCGAGGCTTTCCCAATTCCAGGGCCACGTCATCGGCGCGCGCCTCCCTCCGCTCCCGGCTCCCCCTCCTGGGTTTCGCGCGCGCGCAAAAACTGACCGATCGCCCGGCGCTTATCTGCCGGCCTGATCAAAAACGTCGCCGGATTTGAAGCCGGCCGTAGACGCGGAGAGGATAAGCATCTCGACCCGCCGCAACCGGATGGGGATTTCTTTTCCGATCTACACGCCCGGGCTAATCCTTTTTGTTCGCGCGCGCCAAGCTGCCTGGATCGTCTCGGACGGGCGTCGAATTTTCGGGAATGCATTGTATATCTGCGCGTGCAGCTTTTAAACGTCTGCGTTGCATTTGTACTTAGTGCGCAGGAGAAACATCGATATTTCAATACCTTTAAAAATTGAAAGAACTGCTTTGCATGCCTGGGGCCCCTTGTTAAAATTATGCACGTCCGTTCCTCCTTATCTTATATAGCTTACAAGTAAAGGCTGGCTCCGGTAGGCACGTAACGCTGACCGGAATTTCGCGTCATAACCGCGTCCGAGGGAATCGGAGCTTCGTATCTCCTCTGCTCACGTGTGCGGAAAATGAATTGGATTTTTAAATGTACGTATGCATAATGTACGCTTTTAATTCCATGAATTTTGGCACTTACGACGAAGTATTCAATTGCAGGTATATAGAATGAGTCATGTCTCTAAATACCATAGAAATCAGCTGATGAAAACGAGAAGCGAATTTTTTATCAAGAAGTAAATTTGTATGCATCATTTTTACATAGAGAATTTGCTTTGACGTGCGCCCTTGTACAGCTAAAAAGTATATAACTAGCGGTACAAGCGTCTCTAAGTCAAAGGCATCTCGTAAAAAGCAAGCAAACAAACCGATTAAATCCCGACAAATGAGAGAGAGAGAGAGAGAGCGAGCAGCGTCTGCGAAGCGCAGCAATAACAAGCGACACTTTTTCCGGGCGTAAAGAGCAAAAGCGGAAAGTCACCGCAGAGCGGCACACAAACACACACACACACACACACGAGTCCCCGTCGCTCTCCGAAATCACTTCAAAGATCGGGGCTCGAGTCTGGGCGAACTGAAAACCGCCTCTGTAACGGAGCTGCGCGAGCTTGTAAAAAGCGGTGCACGGAGCTACATAATGCGCATCCTCTCGACAATGCTCGCACGTAGAGAGAGAGAGAGAGGGAGAGAGAGAAAAAAAACAGGAAAAAAAGCCCGCGTAAATCTCTCAAAGGCCTGACGTGCCGTCTTTAGCGAAAACGCGCGTTTTTTGCCCGCACCTATATATTCCCCCGGTTTTTCGCTCGATTTCGCCCCGGGGAGCGGAGAGAGAGGAGAGAGAGAGAGAGAGAGACAAGAAAACGTATTCAGGAGGGGAATTAGGTTAGGTTTACGCACGAGACGCTCGGCCGACGTAAATAGTTCAATCACGGCGAGCTTAAAGTCGTAAGCCGCTTTTACGCCCTGCAGCTCTCGTCTTGTGCGGCTCCGCAGCCGCGCCGCAAACTCCCGTAGAGCCGAGCGCGGCGCGCGCGAGTTTTCCATATTGAAATATTTAATGTTTTTAATAGGAAGTCGATCCGGGAGACTTTTCTTATCTGCGGGGGCCGCACGGAGGACGGGTAATCCCATTGTCTTTCGGGTTTTGTATTCGTTACGCGCGGGAAACA
>UCOM01001104.1:0-50078 GCA_900474385.1 Ormyrus pomaceus
CCCCCCCCCCTCCTCCCCCCACCGTCCCTCTCCTCCAGAGCCGGCATATAGTGGAACTAGACCGCCACCGTCGGGCGATTTATTGCGTTATTAAAGCGTATATATAACTGCATCAAATTGCCCGGCACACATTTCGCAAACATTAGATTATCTCGTAAAGTATAAACAACCAAATTAGTTACCGAGCGCCGAGCAGCGTTAATAATTTAACGCCAGTACGAAAATATCGTCTTATTAATGTTTCCAAAGTAGATCTTTTCACTCGTTAAGCCGCTAAACATAGAAACTGCATTTGCAAGAGCCGACGGAGATTACGATCTCTTCGCGCCTTATTTGCCCCCTCCAGCTCTGGAGGCGAATCCTCGGAAGAGTTCTGCAGATGCTATTGTGCAGTTACTGAGCAAAAGAAAGCCATAAAATATACTCTTTATGGTTCTATAATTAATATTGATTAAACCGATTAACGATCGAATGAATGAACGATCGTTCGAGATTCAAGCCTTTCACTTAATTCGAGAATAAGGAACGGGGTGTATTTATTATTGAAGATTAAGACAAAGTAAAGTCTTACCGACAGTGCACATAAATTACGTTCGAATGGCTTTTAGTTCACTTAAGGCATGCGGATTTTCAATAGCCGCGAAAACGTACGCGCAGAGTGCATTTATTTTATATAAGCACTGATTTATGCATCTAGAAGTGTATTATTTGTAATCTTGATTGCCCATTTTCATAAAATTATACTTATTTCGATGCATCGAAAGCAGATACGTTAACAATAAACGTCAGCACTGACATTCGAACTATTTCAGCGTGTCGAAATCCGACTTTCCAAGTTTTGATTTCAGATTTATTTTTCGCCTAAGGTATGAATCAAATAACACTATGACGATTGGAAAGGAGCTCTAGCAAGCACCGAGAAACGTTGCAGAAAGAATTTGAAAAATCGAATGCGTCGCATGCCGTCGGGCGATGTAAACTTGTTCCTTTCCGTCGCTCGACATGCGATGTTGCGCGGCGATAGGCCGCTTAGAGGGTGAGAAACTTTACGAGCTCGTTTCACTTAGTTCTCGTAAAAAGCTCATCTAATACCAGGAACGCTTTACGACGGCGATTTTCTTTAAAGGTAGAGCACATATGAACCTCTGTATCTTTGTCTTTACGAATGTGTCTCCTCTTTTCGGTAACTTTTCTTCGAGTATCGAAACCGAAAACTCGGATAATTGATTGAGAGTCTGTTGAACTGTGTTTGTACGGTGAAAGAAGTTGCGATATTTGTCGAGAAACAACCACAACAATAATTCATAGGTTCTTTAGAATACTAAACTTTCTCCTTAGTTTAGCAAAAATGTTCGATAGTTTGTTTCGCATTTCTTCCTGATTCATGCCTCTATTTTAAGCTAAATAAATATTTTGTTTGAAAATTCTCATTTCCGTCTTAATTTCTCGTTCAAAATTCACTTACGAGTTTTGAATTAAGCAAGGAAATTTTTATTGATCGTAAGGAAGCGAAGGAAATTGCAGTTGCAAACTTTCTTAAAAAGTATGTCAAGATGATACATTTTAGAAGTTGAAATAGGATTTTTAATGAGAAATTAATATATAGAAGTTAAGACGAGAAGTATACTTAAAATAGCTGCATAAATCGATAAAACAGAATTTAATTTCCTTGCGAATAATACATTGCACACGTTAATTAGAGGTTTGTAAAATTCACAGCAGATTACATTAATGAATGTAAGATAGTGATACAATAGACACTTATTTAGTTTAACTAGTGAGGCGATTAAAAAATTAATGTCATAACATAATACAGCGATAAATAAAACGAAACCCCTTTTCGAAGTGAAAGCGTATCTTTATAGTTTCATCGGTAATTAGTGTAATTAATTTAATTGCGAAATGCTAATGCAAGAATTTCATCACTCGAATAAAATGCGTGTAACGTACACGTTTATTACGAGAAATCCGTTTCTCCGGCTTGGCGCAAATTGAATGCAGTCGTTTACTGCAGGGCGATTCATTATTTATTTAGCCGGTGCACGTCGGACATGTCAAGTAAACGCAGGCTGCACCTGCGAAGGACCAAAAGCGCATCGTCGACAATGAAAAGAACATCGGAAAAGCAGAGAAAAGGCTGCGAGAAATGGAAAAGTCGACGACTTGCACAACGAAGCTAATCGACGATTTCTTAATCCTCGCGCAAACAAAGTATCATATATATCAATCAACGGTGACCTAACCTCGTAAGAAATCGAACAAAAGAGATTGTATGTGTAAGGAAAAGTGAGCTGCGTAAGGAGATTATTTATGCTATCGGCGCATATCGAGGATTGATCTCGAGCGTTACTTTATGGGAGTCTGAGGGAAAAATGACGAGGAATGAAAGGAAACGAGGACTTGATGCGAGGATCGAAATTGTGTGATAAAAGATGAGCTGAAAGAGAGAGGATGATAATAGAGTTGGAAGTGAAAAAGGACGGCGATATTAAATTTTATTGCGGCATAATTCATTGGAAAGCTGGGTAAATATCAATACACAATTTATATGTATAGTATTAACTTGTATTAGGTTTGTTGCGCAAGTCGATGTAGATGCAGATTGCGTGCGATTAGGCTATGCATATAATTTCCATATACTGAACCTGTAATAACAATGAGGAGAAGGGAAAGCAAAAAAGTTACAGCAGTGTTGCATTGCCGGACGAAAACTGAAACTCGCAAAAAAGTTGAGTTGAATGAGTAAACAAAAACGGAACAAGATTACGTGCATCGGTGGATAAAAAAATTTATGCAAATGCAGCTATAGCCTCTCTCACATATGCCTACTTTTGCAGAAAGGAAAATTATGCAAATAAGCGTTATTCATGCGAGTAATGACTATTAAACGTAATGATCATACATAAGAATAAAATTCAAAATTAACGGTAATTACGGTAATCAATCGCGAGTAAAAACATCGAAACGAAACGATCATTACACATTAAGTAATCTAAAGAGTCATAAAGTAAGATTTGAAATCTTTCCCGGAGAAACAAGTGGACATATAAATATCGGGGGGGACAGGGAGTTTACGAGGAAGAGAGCCGGAGAGAAAGAGAGAGAGAGAGGGAGAGAATGAAAAATGCAAAGTGCCAAGAAACGGAGAGGAAAAAATAAAGGACGGAGAAGGAAGCACGGGAGGATAGTTTGCAGTTGGTTCGATCGTTAAAATACTGAAAATTATAGCCCGTGAAGTTATTTATTGCAGATTGCCAATTACCGAGCGCCTAGATTGCATTGACTGATCCAACCTAGTGATTCTCCTTCTCTCTTTCTTCCTTTCTCCCGACGTTCACCAGAAAGAGACCCTATCTCTTTCTCTCCGTCGGTTACTTCGTCATGTCCCTGTGTGCATAATATTATTTCGTTCTAAAGCTGCGTTAAAAAAAAATGGATGGCCGGTGGTAACGTTGTCCGTGACGTTGTGAACATTTGAAATGCTCACTTGAGGTCACTAATGATCAATTAAGCTACATGATTAGTTTCGAGTCAGATTTCGGAAAAGCTTCCTGTGAATATATCGATGCAGGAACGTATAATGATAATTAGAATGTGTGTCAATATATTTATTAACAGAATTTTTTAGATACTAAATCCTCTACTTGATTTAAAAAAAAATAAGAGACCTGATGTAAAAATGCAATAGTACAGTGGTTAAAAAAAATTTCTCTATAATTTCAGACAATATTGTCCGCTAAAGCATTGAATAAATGTTTTAAGTTCACTTTAAAGTACTAGCTCAATTATTTAAATTTCGCCGTGCCGCCTTGGTCTAATAAAATTTAAGAATATTTAATTTAATTGAAAGAGCCATTGTCTCACAAAAGCAGAATAATTCACTCAAAGTTGAATAGACTGCATTTTTTTCTGCTATTATGTCTATTGCTCGAAAAAGAATAAATAGTAAGAAGATTGGACGATAAACGGAGAGTTGGCGCGAAACTTTTCTCAAGCCCGAGTTGGCACACGAGAAAGAGCGTATATATAGTGCTTTACTTTTTTCCTTTGTATGACGAGCTCTCTTCATGAAAGATTCAATGTCGTTACTTTGATTCGCGATTCTTATCGCCTTGAGTTTCTTCATGCAATGTACTTCTCTCTCTCTCTCTCTCTTTCTTTCTATTACAATCGCGGAATACATTTTCAGTTTTCTCTTTATATTCAAATTTTAAGATTGTTTTGTCTCTTTTGCTACTTGCGTTTTTTTGTGAAGAGGGGCGGGAGTAAAATTGCAAGTTCTGTTAAATTTATAATAAACAGAACCGTTAATTCCTTAATCGGATTCCCGAAGAACAGAGTTATTCTTAGTCCAATTATTAACGAGTTGTATACCCATTTGTCGTTCGTTTTAAATAAGGAAAATTGGCAGAACCTTTATCTAATAAACAGGCTAATAATAATTCCGCTAAAAATATAATTTCCTTGTTATTCACGCGAGATTTTGTAATTTTATTCAAAATTTATTTTCGTTACTGAAAAAGTTACAAGAACCATACCAGTGAAGCAACTAATTACGATTTTAAGCCCATAAATTTGATTTATCGACATGCACGTAAAGCTGAAAATAAGAAACTCACATAAATCATAGAATATATCAGAGTTTCAAATAATATTGATCTTTAGAATTAATCTCAAAAATAAATTTCAAAATTGATTTCATAAAATTTTATTTACCAATCCTTATTTATCGATAAAAGAATTCAAATCGTCCCGATAAAAATATAATAAAAGTTCTCAACTTTGACAATTCATTATTTTTCACTTCCAAAGAAATTCCAGCAGCTTTCATAAATTATTAAACTCGCTAAAACTCTAGAAAAAAGAAGAAAAAGAAAAAAATGATGAGGACGCGATGTACAAAGGTCGCGATATTTCCACAAAATTTCAAAGTCTAAAGAGATTGAAACGCGCGTAATGGCTTTAACGCAAATGAGAACTTTATGAGATTTCAATGCTCGTAGAAAGACAAACGAAGGAGAATAGAAATAAAATAGCTTCATAATTGTACTCGAGCGACTGTAGGCTTCGTTCATTAAACGCATTCGATGGCACGTAGACGTAGGATCAGGACTACACGACTTTTAATAATCTAAATGCACTACGGTGGAAATAAAAAAGAGTTCGTTAATAACGACTCGCAATAATGAATTCACGAAGTTCAAATAAATCAGGTTTCACAAAGTGCAAAGCCCCCGTGGACGTTGCACTCCGCGTCTTGTTACTATTGTGTGTCGTTAATGCGCCCTTCGTTTTGCCGCGCATTCTTACACGGCGCTGCAATCAGTCGAGTTTTATTACACGACAGTCGCTTAGGTCACATTAATCATTATTTTTTTTTTTTTTTAATTTCAGGTCTTTTCTTTTCGTTTTCGATATAGAGCAACCCGCTTTTGAGGATGTCAATTGCAATAATGAAACGTCATTGGGCAAACGGTGAAGGCTTCCGAGGGAAAAAAAACTCGACAGCTTGTATTTAAACAAAAAAAAAATTCGAACTTTGCATTTTTACCGGAATTGCACTCTTTGTAATTAGGCATGAAATAAAAGTGATTATCTGATGTACTTGGTGCATCAGACATTATAGCCTTTACTTTAAAGTTCATAAAAAGAGCCTGTAATCTCGTGCATGCTGGATTTTCATTAGTCTGTAATTAAGTTTGCGTCGAGTCACTAATTAGCTCTTGTCTTTTTTTTAAAGAAATTAGAGACACCTTGTCAGAGCGTGCATTAGTCACGCCATCTTTGAATTTAAAAGCACCGGTGCCACGTCGGTCATTACAACTCTTTAGTCACTTCGGGCTCGGTGAGCGGATGTTTACCGTGGCGTGGCGTGCAGTGATTACAATTTTTTACCTCGCTGTTTAATTTGCAAAACGTAAAAGCTCGATTCTTCACTTTTTGTTTTCTCTCTCTCTCTCTCTCTCTCTCTCGATTGTACAAGCTATTGAGCCATCGATGAAACTCTCCGGCAAGAGGAGTGAAACTTTTGCAGGCAAACTCGCCGGCTATAAATAATTAGCGAACAGCTGTTAATGTCTCTTCGTTAATTTGAGTTCTTTCTCCTTGAAAGAGGGCAGGAACGAGAAGTGGAGGGGGATAAGAAAGAGGAAGTGCGCGTACCTGTTCAGCCATGTTGTAGCCGTCGTGCTGCTGATGGTGATGGTAAGACGATTGATGCTGTTGTGGCACGTTCAGGGACAAGTCGAGGTTCTCGCTTCTCTGCAACAGAAAACGAACGTTTTATTATTTTTTAATCCCATTTATAAATAATATAAAGAACAGGACGACATTAGGTGGGACACCAGCACATTCATTTTTATCCATTTATTTTTATGCATCTGATGGAATCGCGGTGTGATTGTATTCGGATGTGGATAGACGACCTATATTTTAGATTGCTTCATTAGAAGTGAATTAAAATTGCTTTCAACCGCAGCGTATTGCATTAGAAACGCGGAAACAAAGGTTCTATCTCAAACATTCTATCCCACATTATAAATATCTCGTGTTGCACTGCAGTTGATACACGCAAGTAGAATGGCTCGGCTCTAAATTTACGTTAACCCACATCGAAGCTGATAACGCTTAAAACACATTGTTTAGCGCGCAAATAAAATATATACGGCTCCATTCGATTCTCGCGCAATCGAGGCGCGAAATCCGAAAATTCATGAGATTCGTCTATCGGGCCCCTTGACGAACTGCAATCCACATTTTTCGCGATAAAGAAAGAGGAGGAAAAAGCGGCAATCGCGAGAGAAGTGCGAATCGATACCGCAGTCAATGCCTCTCCTTTTCATTCCTCTAACACGAGAGGAAAGCGCGCGCGGCAAAGGAAATCGAAAATGCACTCGGGGCCGCAGAGTCGCGTGGAAAACGAATCGATAGACCGACGGATCGGATATTCGCGAGCAAGGACTAAACGCGAGAGAGAGAGAGAGAGTTTCGTCAAATTTCAGAGCGGCCGCGGAACTCGTCGAATAAATTAATTAAGTTCGAGCTTCGCGTGCAAGCCAATTGAACCCATCGATCAAACACGACAAGACAGGCTTCTAATGGAATTCCAAACTAATTCGCCGATGCTACGAGCGAGAGCGGGGAAAGGTCGTCGACTCTTGGAATCCGCACGAGATTTCCGCCTGCCGTTGTTGCCGTTTTTTTTTCAGAAAGAGAAATTGCCACCTTCTTCTTTGCAAATAAGCCTTCTTCTCTCGTTGTATGCATATATACGCGTAGAGTTTGCATTCAGGAGAAAGTTTAAACGGTCTGATGCGTATATTTATACGATGGCCTTTCAAAATTAATGCGCACGAGAATAATAATTACACTCGCCGGTATTTGAAGTAAGATGTTTCGAAGTGAGATTAAAAAATTTTACTCTTCGAACGATGAAAATAATTTCCCGGTGATGAGATAACGACGTACGTCGATAAGATTCTAGTTGCTCATAAATTATTAAAGAAAAGCAAAGTAAAATGTACAATTTAAAGCTGCTATTAAGATTAATGCATTAACGTACCGAATACAGTAAGTCCGAGAATAGAGATAGAATCTAAAGTGATGTACATTACGTGCTCCAAAGCGACTCGGATTTAAACGATTTGACGATGTGTATACCAAAGATCGGTATACAATCGCTGAAATTTCGCAAGCGCGCGTACTGACTTCAATTACTGGACATCTCGTTGCGCAGCACTTTGTATACGAATGCAGTAAACCTAAACCTTCCTTAAACGCCAACCTTCTTTACTCTTGTTTTGCGATAAGATTACGCGTTCGTTTGGAAATTTTCGGTTCGATTAATGAAATCTTCTAGGATTCGCGGAAACTATTGCACGGACTTGTTTGACTTGAGTTGGTACAATTTTGAGCAGCGTTACGACACGAGGACGTATTTTTTAACTTGCAAAAGTGAGCGCTTGCGTAATGTTTTTGTGTTATGACGAGTGCGGTTAAAATTAAGATTTTCACATTTATTTACTCGGAGTGTTTAAATCGCTAATTATTCAAAATATTTTTTAACGATCGAACGGCGGGCTTTCGAAACGTCTTTTTAGTAAAAATAATTTAATGCATACAGACAGGATGTGAACGTGTAATACGAAGAACAAGCAGCCTATTTCTGTGAAATTTTCGCCTCGATCCTCTTTCGTTCCCTCTTCTTTTCAAGTATAAAAAGGCGCGTTGGGTAAACATTAGCGAGAGGAGTAATAGAGAGAGTCAACATAAAAAAAAAAAAAAAAGAAAACTTTTGACGAGTCTTGCGTGTGCACAGCTGTTTCTTGGATAATAAAAAAGAAGGCACACACTGCCAGGAGTAAGTGCTTACGAGGTGAGTTTCGAAATATTTGTCTCTCGAATCTGATGAATTTTCTCATTACACGAAAAAACGATCGAGTACGTAAATCATATTATTACGAAATACCGAGCCCGAGACACGCGGATATTAAAAATTTTAGATATAACATTTCATCGCTGTATTAAATTTCGATTAAAATTTTTATTAAAAAAAAAAGACATATAGAATTTTTTAATTAAAAATACTTCCGCGAAATCGATTGAACGAAAAGGTCATTTTATTGAAATATTCGCGCAGTCAAGTTTTAAGCGAAGAATATCGAAAATTTCATTTTTAATTAACGTTCCTTGTTTCTTCACAGCTTCACATATATGAAATTACAACTGTTCCTGCGAAAATTTAATTAACTCCCTCGCGAGCATCCAAAAAAAAATATAATAATTTGATATTGAAACGTTAGCCGAACGAAAGCACGACGCCGAAGACGAAAACTTTTCGACGTTCTTGCCCAACTACACAACTTTTTCACGTCCGTACATAATAATAATACTTTCTCGTATGTTCCGGCCGGTCATTGCGAAAGCGCGTTTTCTCCGCGCTCCAATTCTTCGCTTTTCGTAAGAAGGCCTCGCGCAACGCGAGATACGCGCCTCTCTCTTTCTCTCTCTCTCTCTCTCTCCTACGATGAGCGATAAAAATGGCTTCCGCTTTTGTACTTTGTATGCGCACAGTCGGAGATGGAATCGAGATCGGCGGCCGTTTTATTGAGGCGAGAAAAGGACGCGATTGGACGTGGAATTCGATCTTGAGCGCGGAAATGCCTGGTGTTGATATGGGGAATATTCTTTGGTTACTGATATTTTATATTTTATCTAATATTTACTTATGGATTCACGAGGATTACACTTGAAATCAAATATCGGACAAGATGTTTTATCAGCCGTTTGGAATGCTCCAAAAGTTTTATCTTTTTCGAGATAGAAATTTTAATTTATGATGGGTAAAACGTCCTCATAGAAATAGATAAATGATAAATGCAATAAACGTGCATTTTATTTAATCATGAAATGTTTACAATTTTTTTAAGAGCATTTAAAATTGACTAAATTTTCAATAAGTGTTGTTTTAACTTCATTTTTCATCTATTAAGATTTTTTGGTTCGTATTTAAGGTAGACAGAACCAGTATTTTGCAAAAGTTTCAGTTACTTCTCACATTTTCAAATATCTTCAGCCCTCTCAAAAGATTGATATGTGCTATATTTTATCCAAAGAACTAAAGGAGTAATATGCAGAGAACTAAATGAGATTCTCTGCTTTATATAATTAAAGAATTCATTTCAATTGCAAATGCATGATAATGAAAAATAATGAAATAATATCATTGTATTTCATCTATTAAGGCACGCGTATGCAATTAAATCGCAAATGCCTTCGCAAATGCTGCGAGTTTTTGAATTTGCTTTATTAATTGCAAAATACATTTAAATTGCTAATTACGGCCTCAAAACGATAATAATTTAATAAATAATTACATTGCGCCGAGTGCTTGCGAATAGAGTTGCACCGTCCGTCAATTAAAAACATCATTCAGTTACAATTTGCACATCCATTAGCCTCGTTAAAATTAGAACTTAAATAATGTAACATAATGAATTACTATGACTGCCCGTCGGATAAAAGCTAATAGTACCTCTCTGTCTCTCTCGTGCAGCTCTATCGATTCCGTTCGGCTTCATTCTTTTCTCGAGATAATCGAGATGATCATGAAAATTTTTATCCAATTTACAGTTTGCGGTTCGATTTTTTGGCATAGTAGATTTAATTAAAGTAAGACAATTGAATTCGATTACGTCAACAGAATTGCAACTTAATTAATTCAAGCCATGTTAATGTCATTCCTGAGTGAATTCAATTGAGTCTAGTAACAGTTTAACAAATAGCAAGTGACTGTTGAAAGTTGAATGCGTAAGAAAAAATTTAAACTGGTTGTAATTTAATCACATGCTGAAATATTTATAAACACCTGTAGTAATAAGGTACGGGATTGGTCAATCGTCTTTACATCGCATTAATTCACTGCGATTATCGTAAAAAAAGAGAACCTTAAATAGATCAGTTCTAAAGCAACTATTTACAATAAATAATTGATAGAATGATGTAATTGTTTCGGACTTAAAAGTGTCTCTAAGTAGCCTCTAAAGATGAAAGGCTTGTGTCGTAATTTATAACGGAAAAGGAGCCTAACCGCGTATAATACTTTTCGCTGCATTTACAGCAACGGAGCCTAAACTGTTATACCCCTACGGAGAGCAGAAACAAGAGGGTAATGAAGTCAAAACTACAGTTCACGCTGGAAACCTATATAGTCTAATAATATAAATGGAAGTATCATTTTACGGGGGCGTGCTAGCTTCTATCGATCGGAGATGCGGAGCAGACAGCTCTGCCAATGACCTGTTTCTAAAAAAAAAGAAAAAAAGAGCAGTCGATGTAAGCACTTCAATTTTATGGCGAGATCGATTCGAGCAATTGGAAGCTCTATTTAATGCTTTACAAGAATCTTTGCAGACTTTCGAAAGTAAAAAATGTTTTTCAGGGTTTTCGACGATTCGAAACATTTTGTGCTATAAATAAAACGGGTAATCGGTTAGAAATAATGTACCAATAAAGGAACTATTTCAAAAAAAGTTTGACGAAGCCATATTTTATTACTTTAGTATTATATTATTTCAAAATGATATCATAAAAGATGTAGCAGTACTGTAGAAATAATAACTTTTCAGAGGTGAAAGGAAATGACGAAATTATTAAAGATGAATTTAATGGTTAATGCGCGAAATTGTTCAAGTGAAATGCATCATAAATGATGAGAATGACGGGAAAGGACAGCTCGTAATAATCGTTAAAGGAAGCGTCTTGAAAGGATAGAGTGAAGCGATAAAGATTTCTACTTTATCGGCGTCGTTATTAATATCGTCATCGTCGCATCTACATCTCAGCGATAAAATAAAAGCGAAATTAGTAAACAGATACTATTAGATATAATAAGAGCTGCAATAAAACAAGAGCAATTGTTATTTCTCGAGCGCTCTTTAACAGATATGACAGGTATTCCAATAAAGATCAACATGCGCAGAGTCTCTTGCGCTTCAAAATGACTTTCACCACCTGCACACTTAATAAATGACCCAGAATAGCTAACTTTCAACTCTCCACTAGCTTAGAATGACGTCTTATTGACTATAAGTCTCGTGCTATTACCTCGTTACGAACGCAAACTGTGTCTTAAAGGTAAGTGAAATTTTAATACAACTTTTTAACTTATTGAAATTTCTGACAGGCTTCTTGGGGACTTTCTGCAACATTCGTTAAATTCGCATTACTTCAAACAAACTTTCGTTATTAATGGCCTATTTCTGGGTATCTCTCAAAGAATCGATAATTCTTCATCAATCTGTTTCAACTGACGATATCTTTCTAAACGTCTTTGATTCACGTAAACTTTATAAAATTTATGAGAAATTTTGATTATAAAAGGCACATTGCGTAGAATGGAAACGTGCAGCTTAAATGTACCATCAAGGCAGAACACAGAAACTACTCTGAGGATTATTTCTGTAATAGAGCACGTAATATCAATACTCTTGTAGCTGTGTATGTGACAAATTCAAGGGAGAAGGGACAGGTGATATTTGAGATTACAGCAGAATATTTCGTTGTAATGAACACGTAGGAATTTCTGAAATAGGCGTTAATTCATCTGCAGTTTGTAACGAAATAAGCGACCTAACATTATTGAAGATTGCTTTCTAAGAAAAGAAAGTAATAACATCAATAAAGATGTTATTAGAAGAAGTTCCATAACTTTCTTCTCTGTGTATAAAAAAAATTGTACTGGTATTGAAAATTGTGCAGGGGTCATTTTCATAAAAAAAGTTTAATACAATCCAAGAATTTCATATGATTAACAGGGTAGAAAATAAGTAATACTGCGAGAATACTTATTTAACGAAAAATTTTAATATTCATGAAGTTCAGAAAATATTTCTTAAAAAAGAAAATTTATATGCAGAATTCTTTTGTTATTCTTTCGTTTTACTTTACACTGTAAAGTTCTACCTTTCATCTTTAAATAAAGAAGTAAGCAATATCTAAAATAAACTGAAAGAGAATGAGAACTGAAAAGAGAAATTTTACTCAAACCATAAACAGGATACAAAGCAGGATACAGTCTTTCGAAATATAACTCATTTTTGAACGTGTTTTATTAGGGTTAGCACGGTTTGTATACACATTTGAACATATTAAAAAGTTTCTTTTACAGCTTTTAGGTTTCATCCAATTTACGTCCCTATTTCAATTTACAAAAAAGTTTACGTAACATCGCGGTAAAAATACAAATAAAATTCAATTCAAATAAATCTGGAAATGCGTATATTTTCATTCCACGGAAGCAAAAGTATCTTTCTTTCTTTATAAACGACATAGGGGAATTTTAATATACCGTCGCAATATCCTGTTCTATGCCGAGTGTATTATATTCCCCCAGTACTTTCACCGCACAAATACGGACAGAGCCATGAAACACGATATACATTCTATTAATAACGTTCAAATTACAAACAATACGTGCACATAATGTCTAAAAAAGCTGCGATCGGTTTACGTTTGAATCGACGATGATGAATCCCGGGCGCGTGGGGGCATAAATTTAAATTAAAATTATCCCGGCAACTGCCGAGAGTCGGGAGGCGAAAAAAGGAATCATCGAAGCGCGAAGTAACCAAACCTGTTTTGGACGTTCGATTAATTGGCAATTTTCGAAAAGCCGCGCGCTGTTTTTTCTCGCAATCGCGAAATTAGTTTTCGGCCATCCAGTAACAACGCCGTTATGCAAAGAAAACAAGGGATGCAGCTGCGAGCTTATTCAGCTTCACTTTGACAGTTCGTCTGAAAATGAGAGAGCAAGATAAAAAAGTTTTATTTTTTCAAAGAATCGAAAAAGCGTATTTATTTTAGCAGGTACATTGTATAACGCGTTTTTTCTATTACGAGGCCCGGAACGCTTTGTCTGTATAGAAAAAAAAGCAGGGTGGGACGAGAAGATACAGATTGACGGATAAAGCTATATATACTCGTGAAAGGGAAGAAAGACGCGCAGCGGTTGCACGCGACGCTTTTTTGTTCGTTCTATTCAGGCCTGCAGTGTTTGATCTGCTAATTCGTGTTTGCTCGTCTCCCTCCTCGCTTTGACTTTGCCTCTTCATCTTGAGGTTGTTTTCCGCCAACCCCCCGCCGCTTCTCATCGGCTTCGTTTTTCGAAATTGTTTATGCGCCTGTTTACGGTATTTGCCGTTTTCGTTTAATTCCGTATATGGCTGGAATTGCCATAAAAGTAGATCATATTTTTCAGCCCCTTCTCTCTCGCTGTTTCTCTCTAGTTTCCCGTTTTCCGCGCAGAATAGGAAAGGCTTTCAGATAAATTGAAATTTTCGCTTTATTCACTTTTTGGCGCGATATTAAAACGCTTTTCTCTTTCCCTCAAAGGCGAAGGGAGAGAGAGAGAGAGAGAGAGAGAAGCGTTTTTTTTTTAAATTATGCAACACCAATGCTATTCTATTTATGCATACAGTTGCACGTGTGCACTCGTTTTACATTTAACACATGTATGTGTGCCGCGTGAGTTTAGACTCTCCGATCTAGTTCAAGTAAACATTCAACTGGCTTTTTCTTCTCCTTCTGTTTTTATTTGTACGCTGATACTCCACATTGGGATACATGCCACTGAATCATCATTATGCAACTTCTAGAAAAATACGCAGGTACACGACGTTCCAAAAAAAGAATATTTTCAACCTTTGGATATTCATGTTGTTGTTGTGAATCTAAAAATTATGAAAATGAGAATCTTGAGTATCAACGTTGCAGCTCTTTAGACTTTTAACTTAAAAAAAGTCTTTATGTCGAAAGGTGTTTGAAATGAAAAAATTTTAGACCTAACTAAAATGAAGAATTAAACTAATTGAATTCTGGATAAAGTTTCACTAGAAATTGCGTTTCTATCTATCTACATTTACAATGTAATCAAGCAAATTGATTTGTTTCATTTCAGAGAATATTCGCGGAATAAAGCTATTCGAGACAACGCAGCAGGAAGAGCAGACCGGAGAATCCTTATACGCCATTGAAATTCCATCCATCGATGCGAATTCAGCTTCTATTAAATTCGCTCGCTCGAAAGGGAAAACCGTTTCGCCAGCAGCGTAAACGTTATCGGCGCGCGGCGCGCAACGCGAGTCGAACGCGACTTGGCGCGCATCAATTTTTTTTGAAGTCACGCACGCGCGCGGCACCTATTTATCCCGTCGGCGGTGTAACAGCTCGTTCGTGCGACGAAAGCGCGAGTGGCTGTTGCGGGGGGAGGGTGGGACGTTTTTGAACATCCGGAAGAGCGGCCTTCTTTTGCTTTTCCGAGAAAAAGTTTTTAGCTGCCGAGTCCGCCCCTCTGGAAGCAAAGGCTCTCGACCGCCCTTCGACGAGGTTCGAATTTGGGTTAGACGTAAATGCGCCGATTCGAAATTGAAAAAAAAAAGCTTTGATAGAGCAATTATTCAGGGGATCAAAAGCAGGTTATGATAATGTGAGATCTAATTAAATTTCACGAGTACGTCCGAGCGTTCATTGTAAAATTCACATTTATTACAGTGCGCTCGGTTGCGAAATAAAAAAAATACAGAGAGAAAAGGGATATGTGTGTTTGCGTCGGCAATTAAACGTAATAAATGCGCAATGAAAAGAGCTCGAATAATTCGTGCAAACAGTTCTGTGAAAAAAAAAAAAAAAAAAAACACTTGCGTAGGAAGTTTTAAAATAATAAAATTGAAAAAACAAAGCTGGCCTTTTTAAAACAGTGCATAATATATAAACAAGCCCGTTGTAAATATTGCCAAGCGAATTGAACGCAAAATACAGTCTGAATTTTTTAATTAATGCAGAGATGTTTACGCACGATGTTCAAAACGAAGCCGAGTGTTTTCAGTAAATCTGAAAAATTTGCATAACGGGAATTAAAAAAAAAAAAAGCAACGAAACTCAAATACGTCATTATCTGGAAAAGAAAAAGCAGAAATGAAAAAACTCCCTCGCCCATTAACATGTAAGCGAATACTCATAAGAGTAAAAAAAAGGACAGCTTTGCTCTTTAGCCGAACGTTTGAAAGGCCTCGCTTAAAATATCTAACACAAATAGCGTCGCGTGCAATGGCAGGGATTTCACTTAAAAGACAAAAGGCAAACTCGATTTTCTTCGTCCCCGGCAGGTATAAAAATTAAGTAACAATCCCGGAGCCGTAGCTTACAAAAGCACTGACACATTCTCTCTCCTTTACACTCTCTCCCTCTCTCCCCCCCTCTTCCCTCCACATCCAATTTGCGCTCTGTGTGCTTTTAATCTCGTACGTGGGCAGGTCGATGGACGTAAAGAGAGGCGCGCGAGACTGTGTGCGTACAAGTCTCGTTTGTTCGGTCGAAATGAATTCTCGCGGCGCGGGGGTGAGGAGCAAAACAGAAAGAAACGACGGAGAGAGACAGAGAGAGGAGAAACAAAAAACGTTGACAATGCAGCGGGGGGGGGGGGGACAGAGGAGCTGCGGCGAGACGCCGGAAGAGTCTGAGCGGCCGATATGGAATCGATTTGTCCTTCTCTTTACCTGCTCGCTCTAATCAAAAGATGTTTCGCTCTATAATCAGAAGATAATGACCTACAAAAAAAAAAACTGCTTTTTATTCGCTGCAGAAATAGCATTATTCTCGGGGGGGAACGCCGCTTGTTTTCTTGCGCGGTATATAGAAGCAGCGAAAGCCGTATCGATTGGTCGCGTCGCGTGCGTTAGCCGCTTCTCCTTGTTCGCTCGTTACGAATTTTCTGCGAGCAAAGAAACGAGAGGAGACGAGCCATTAAGCGTTTTACTGCGATTTGTTTGGCTGCTCGAGCACGAAATTAAACTAATTTAATAAAGGAAATTCCCTCGCTCTAGCTGGCCAACGGAACGGTGATTAAACGTTTGCAGGATGGAAACTCGCGGTAACCGTTTTTATTTGACGTTAGTTTAAAGAAACTACGATTCCTCTGCGTATACAAGTTAATTATTGAACTGGTTAACAACGATAAACACGAAAGCGATATGTTGCAGCGATAAACACGAACGATTTCGGGGCGGTATCGCTTATGTACACGAGAATCCGAGGAAATTTCAATTTTTCCACTGTTTCCCTTCTTACCATCCATCAAGCGGTGCGCGCGCAGCCTGCAATTTTCTAAATACGAGCATCATTTTTCTCCATTTCGTCAGGCAGAAAACGCAATAATGAATCGAGGACGCATTAAGGTATTTTCTTATTAAATTTACGTCCGGGCAAGTTTCGTTATTGAATTCGCTTTCGGGGCATTCATTACAGTCCCCGTGTAATAAAGGATGTGTAACAATGAATAAAACCTTTATCCTTTCCTTTCTCTGTCGCGACTCTGCGATTGTAATCCTCTTTCTATTTTCGTTGCGCCGCGCTCTCCTTTCATTTCGCGCACAATCTACTTAACTACACAATATAAGATTAATGCATTCGGTAATTTACTTTATATTGTTCCTGAAAAGAAAAAAAAAAAAAGAAAAAAAATGCCTTCCGCCGCGCAGTTATGAGAGTAGTCACTTTTATCGCGTGCTCGAGTGTAATTTGTTTTATTTAAAAGATGTATTATTACGCAACTCAGACAATTTTAGAAGGCAATTTCATTGCGAATTCGCTGCCTCGAAGATTCAATATGTATGCAAATTAACGCTTGATAGTTTCTCTCATTGTTCTTAAAATAGTTTCTGCGAAAACTTTACGGGGCCTTTCCATTTTTATCGCGCGCTCAGAATTCAATTTAATTTAATCATTACCCCTGCTCGCGGATACACGCCGCGGCCTTATCGCGCGACGCATAAACAATCCAAACGGGACTTTTCTACATTTGTGTACGCGCAACGATAGATTTTCCAGCGTCGGCCGGTGATTTTAATGCCCCAATATCTTTAGAAAGCATATTTATGAATAAAGCCTTGTCTAATCTAATCCTCCACTCCCGACACTTCGAAGCACCTGCCTACGCGAAAGAGACATTTAAATATAGATTCAGCGATAGCTATTACGAGTACGCGAGCGTCCACTTTCTATGCTCGGCTAGTATACTCGAAGGAAAATATGATCGGGGCCTTTAAAACACTATAGAAACTTCAGATAAATACAGACTTTTTATTGCCTTTGGAAAGTGCGCAAGTATTTTTTCATACAATTCTTGTTCTGGCTTCTTTTTATCACGTCGTTACGTAAAAAATGTTTTTACAAAGTAGGACTATTGGATTAACAACAGCCGCGGCAAACTTATGAAATCGGTAAAATTTTTTCACCAAAAGTGCGGAATCGAATTGGCCGAACCTTTCCGCTCGATAAATACGACGTAATTCCTTTAATCCATTTTGTAACTTCAGTGTCATTTTCCTTGATTAAATTCACTGATCGGCGAATAACTACGAGACATTGAACGTAACGAACAAAATCAGGTCGACAGTAAATAATCATAAGCCCGCAGAACTTCATTTACCGTGCATCCTTTTGTACATAAAAGGCGTTCGTTTGCAAGTTTGCTTGCAAAATCAATTACAGCGAGAGAGACAAAGATCTCGAGTTTATAACGGAAGTTTCGTGACGCGAATAGAAACGATTCATATCGCAGCGTCGTTGAACAAAGTGAATAAGAGGTCGCTTTCACGCGTCCAATCCTCTTTCGAGGCATATTATAAACTGCGGTGGCTTTTACTTTTCGTTTGGTTAGTAAATAATGGGAAGCCGTTTTTTCGTCGAATAATGAAAGCCGTTGAAACGTGCAAATGTATGATTAATCCTCTAATGGTATCGCAAGAAGCCGTAGCAAAAGTGGAATACAGTTAGTAAATTGAGATTGATTCTATTGCTTCTTTTGTTCGCGAATAGAACGCTTTTAGAATGGCTTATTTTCAAAGTGCATAAGCAGAGCGAAACAAGATTAATAAATTCTGAAAAGCAGGACGATCGGGACTACTGTGAGAAACGACGAGGCAACGTAGGGAAAGATAGATCATTACAGTTTTAGCCGGGACAATTAATAGCCCCGGCAATTTACGAAAACAAGTTTTCATTCGTGCAACGTTGCTTCAAAGCAAAATAATACTCGTTATTCATTTACGTTCGCTTGAAATTTCGAGTGCACTATTATCATTAGCCGCCAAGTGCACTTTTTCAATTATAAAGTTAAAGCGGCCAATGAAAAATCCGTTACCTCGGTTTTTAAGCAAGCAAACGGATTTTCTCGTCGCACGACTCGTTAAATGCAATCTACCTAATGATTGCTTCGTTCATTTACAGAATAAACGAAGAGATTAATGGCAGCTCAATGGATTTCGAAAGAAAAACGATAAGACCTATCTTGTTGTTGTGTTCGTTATTTAGAACGTCAATAATAACAATAATGACTCAACGCAATTCAGTGCGCAATCAAATCAACTCCAAATAACTTGCTTTTAGAGGGGAAATGCCAGAAATAGGAAAAATGGAGAAATTATTATAAAGCGAATTATAAGGGACGAAGGTAAGAACATTTATTAGTATTAATGACACAAAGGCATTGGTCATATATGTCGAGTTACGACTGCATGGGCTTATTAATATGCTTGGCTTGGAATTTCGTCTGTCTCGCTTGGAATGCCGCGTCATTACGAGATCTCGCAGTACTGAATTCCGAAGGTAGCGTGATTTCGAGAATGAAGTTATAGCCTGATCAATTGTGCTGAATTACCAAAAATTCCATTTACCCTCCGGGTCGTAAATAATGTCTAGCTCCTTTTGATCCCAGTTTAGAATTATATATGTTTTCTGCTATTTACGGCCTGGATGGAAATAGAGCCTCTATACCGTATTGGAGGAGTATTCTTTTTACACACAGACTTTTTCTGGCTTTGGCTAGGTTTTACAATAATCTAAAATAAGATTTATGAGTTAAATATAGCGAGGATCTATATAAATTCAGCGCGATGAATATTGTAAGTATTGATTTGGATAAAAATACTCCGCCGAGTTGCGACCTACTGCAAGACCGTAATATAAAACACTGCGAGATGCACGAGAACCACGAGACCTGAACATTATTTTGCTAATTAAGTAAAAACAACTTATTAATTCAAGCGAATAATATTAACGAGAGAATCATTTTATCCCGCGCGGGAATTGGAATTTCGCGAGTACGAACGACAAATAACGCATTATTTAATAACGAAAGTTAAAATACAGCCAAATCGAAAATACAATTTGCCTCCCCCCGATCTCCTTCTCTTCTTCCGCGTCCGCTCCTCCCTCCCTCCTCTAGCAATCAATAAAGTTTTGTACAAGTCCATAAATTATTCATTGCGCGCAATACATAAATGTAAATCGAGTGAATTTTCAAAATGGCTACGCTCGCGTTCTCCTAAAGCAAACTTTACTGGGCTTTATCGCATTTATAACAAATTATTATCGATTCGCTGCTTAATGCGGAAAATGACTGCCATTTCGATAACGGCCGTCTTTCTAATATTATAGTCGCTGAATGCATAATTAATTTTGCGTTACTCCTTCTCGCTCCTTCAAAACATAATAATAATAATAATGAACATCTCCGGCGACTTTTTTTCGTCGGAATGGTTATGGTCGAAATCTGGTTTACTGTTCAGGCTGAGTACACACATGTACGTACGTGTAGATAATTGGAATATTAATATTATGGATACTCGAGCTATTCCTATTTCTTTAAATACACTGTTTATTTTCAGAAGCGCTTTTTTTTCATTTAGCTCCATTAAGGGTGTACGATTACATTACACCAGTCTTTATATAGCAAAAAAAGTGTTCAGAGAGTTAAAAAAAATAGTAAACCTTTATAATGAACTCTGAAATATAGAAGCCCTTAATAATCATGAAAATTAATATTACAACAAACGAGACGCGACGCAAGCGGAAGTCCAGATAAGACTTAAGGAAACAGTACATAAAGAAAAGGCCAAAAAAAAACAGGGAAAGAGGGAAAGATGGTAACTCTCTCGAAAGAATAGCAGATAAGATTATTACTTTCTCAGGGCAAAAAATAAACAAAAGAGATGAAGCAGTCACGGCGCGCTGGAAAAAGAAATTGTAAACGTACTGCGCCGTTATTAGTTTCAAAGCGAAAAAGGAAGAAGACGAAAGGCACTATCGGAGATCGGATGAGGACTCGGGCGGGAGGTTAAAAAAAAAGGGGGTTAACACCCTGTTCACTCAACATCTACGCTCTTCCTTATCGCGGCGAGAGGTGCGTAGGTGGAGAAGAATGTAGACTCGATCTATTTACGGCCATTGCTCGCATTTGCAATCTTTTCCCCTTCCTGACGGCTTGGCGGACTGGTGCCGCTTCCTGCCTTACGGACGCTCTTCGTTACGTCAATTTTCTCGTCAGACGATTGCCGATTTAAGCAGCTTCGTTTATCAGTGATGGACTTTAGAGATGTAAAATTTCCTAAAATTGATTTTGCAGGCTTTACATTCCGGACTTTTGACTGTGGTTATAAATATTTTTTGCAAAGGAAGAATAAAAAAAGAATAAAAAAATAGTAAAATGTATAAATTATATTTTATTATTAAAATTTGTCGAAAGAAAATGAATGTTAAACGAAATAATATTGCAAATGCACATAATTTATGTAGCCTAAATTTATAGTACGAACGAATATCGAAATCAATAAGAACGTGCACTTTTGAAAATAGTTTTAAATTACTTTTTTCTTTATCAGTTAAACACAGGAAACCGTAATCATTATAATTTGAAACAATTATTATAATAACCCACCGTAAAGCCATAAAAACGACTTCCTTTCCAAAATGCAGCCGATAAACATAGTTTTATATTTTCATAATTATAGGTAATACGCAAGTATTTATAACCTCCAGTCACGTGCAATAAAATATGAAAAGTCCAAATGGCGATCTTTGTAATACACATTTTTACCGGATCTCTTCTATTATTAAACGCGCGTTTGTTTTCCTTTCTCTTTGATTACGCGTCCGGAAAGTAGGTTTTTAGCACGCTGAATCTGAAATAAAGGATCTAATAAAATTATCATAACGTAAATCGTGGCTGGTCATTCCTTTCGAACTCTTTTTTCTTCGAGCAGCGAAGAATAAAAGCTTTTTAAAAACGTTATCTTCGCCAAATTATCGCTCAAAATGCAAAGTACATTTGGTTCGATTAGCGGTGGCCAGAAAAACATGTTTTTTTCTTAACATAAATATGAAGCGCAAAAAGAACAAGATAAAACGCCGTCAACACTGACATTAATAAAACATTATGCGAACGGGAAAGTGTACATGTTGGGCAAACGATGAGAATGGACGTTCGCTTGTTTGCTTGTTAATTTTCTCCGCAAACGAAATTACCTCTCTTAACTGATCGAAATTCAAATTCTCCAGTTTTGAAATCGTTTACTTTGCCTTTTTTTTTCTTTTTATCGCGTTATTGAAATCGACGTATGACTCATCCGCGACTTCGTTCCTTTATAACGATCTTTCTCTCCTGCCGAGTCTTTCTTCTTTTTCCCCTTTTATTGAGTAGAATTTTCTAGTAGTGCGTGTACGCGTTAATCATTGCGCGCCGAGGAGATCGCGGCTCCGATAATCGAGTGATTCATTCCGCGGTAGACGTTTTCGCGATACTGTGTGCGTATATATATATACGTGTACGTGCTTTTCCATTTTCCTCCGAGCTAATTTATCGCCTTCCTCACTTTTTCGGAATGCCGAGATTGAGAGAACGCAACATCTCGCTAATTTACATCGATAGAATTCGCTGTATCAGATTGAAAAAGGAGGAAGGGCTGATTTTACGTACGAGGAATCCGATAAATCTCGGAAAGGCTCGTCTCGAGTTTGTATAGCGAGGTTCTTTTTTTTTCTTTTTTTACCTTTCTGCGCGATTTAATTATACGAGCGCACTGATTTATCGTTTTGTTTAAACAATATTTAAGGACGCGGATGGGCCCCGCTGTTGTTTTTTTTTACAGTTATTAAGCGCAAAATTAAAACGCGAACTGAATTTTTTTGTCGTTAAGTGATTAAGCGCGAAAGTCTCAATTAGCTACACGAATGCCTCTCGTGATTTATCGTCGCAAATAAGCAATTTGCAAAGTTGTAGTAATGGGCAGGTTTGGAATTATTTACCGACTTGACCTGATAAATGAGCCTGGGTGCTTTTTAATACTAACAATGATGTAATTCTCTTACCTTTAACTTCGTTTCAGAATTAGCCGTTTTAAAATTACATTGCATTTTAACCCCGGCCTTAAAACGACCTCAACACGATCGATTCATTCCGCAATTAAAATTACTATCTTTAAAAATCCAATCGACTCGGCATCCTAATGAAATGAAAACCGAGACTTGGATATTGCGAGCCCCGAAGAAAGAATAGTTTTCAGCTGTTGCCGAAACAATTACGGCACTTGCCGTGAAAGACCAATCGTCCAATTAACGCTTTGGCGTTCTTCAATTTACCAGCCGAAAGAACACGCGCCGTCAATCGCGAACAATGCGAATCGCTCGCTTTCGAGTCGAATGGAAAAAAAAAAAGTTCCGCAGTTCCGCTTGTATTAATGATTGGCGGCGGTAACCTGATTTTAGTAAAGAGGAGAGAGGCCGACACGCGACGCGATCCCATCGAAATCGTACCGGGCTTTTTTGCGCGAATCCCAGCGGTGCATTTACGCGGCGACGCTTTTTTTTATCGCACCTGTAACGATTGAGCAATCGATAATACAACCGAGCGTTTATTCTTTATCGCCGCTATTATTGGAATTTGTAACAGTTTTTCTTGCTAAACAAACAGTTATTAATAGAGTGGATTACGTGGAAGGGAAACAATGATGCTTGCACTGAAAATTATTTAATAAACGACGGTGGCGATGAAGAAAATTGCTTTACTGAAATTTAAAAGAGCAACTGAGAAATAAAAATATGTTAATACCCCGTTTGAAATGCAAGATAGTTTAATCTTCGTTTGAGAAAAAGAAGATCCAAATTTATGGGTCCGCTTCGTCAACGCAAATGTATTCCAGAAAAACAGAGCAATAAAAACATCTGCTCGTCTTATTAAAGCTGCAAGAAGAAGAGAGGAAAGGCGGGAGGAAAAGACAATTAACCCCGTCGACGCGATGAAAAATAATTTTCGTTTAATTAGTCGAGTCGAGTCCAGAGAGAGAGAGAGAGAGAGAGAGACGAGCCGGCATTAATAAAATTCAGCGAATGAAAATTTGCTTTTCAAATCCTGCGCAATTGTTTCTCCTCTTCAGGCCGCAACAAAAAAAAGAGACGATATTGCAGGAAAAAAAAACCGTTTCGAGCCGCACGCAAAGGTAAAGGCGATGCGTTGAGATATGGCGTATGCAAGCATTCGCACTCGCCTATAGGCTAATGAACCCGCGGGCTTCCTTTTCGCGCGTAAACACGCGTAAACTGCCGCTTCTGAGCTGCATTCGTAAGTTCGCGGAACGTTTTAGAGTAATGAGCGTGTCTAAGCACGCGTTTATCCCGGGAAAGAAAACAGCTGCGATTTTTTGACTGTTTTCGCAATTCGCAGAGGTCAGAACGAAGCTGTATCTTCTATCGTTCTATGGCTTTGCTTTTATTTAGCAGTTGATCTTTCGTAGTTTAAAATAAATATTTTTATGTAGTATCTTTGCAGGTTACTGTCTGAAAGTTATTCGTTTTAAGAAACTTTGGGCATTTGGAAGTTTGTATTTAGTTTTTTGCTGTATATTTAACGGGTTTAACCAATTTAAATATTCTATTAGAATGTTTAGTAAGTAGGTTATTGGTTCGAGACATGAGCTGAAAAGCTTATTTTCCAACGTTTCACTTTACTTGCTGAAACAATTTTATATGCAAATATTAATTTTTTAGTTTTCCTGCGGAAAAAAAACCGCCTTTAAAGTACTCAAAATAAACAGTTAATTTTTTAAATCAAAGCACTAATGTAACTTTCTACAAGTTTTTTCCGAGAAACTTATTACACAAAATATCTACCTTTTGCCTTTGATTAATCGCGTTCTTG
Source organism: Ormyrus pomaceus (assembly GCA_900474385.1). Lineage (NCBI taxonomy): Eukaryota > Metazoa > Arthropoda > Insecta > Hymenoptera > Ormyridae > Ormyrus > Ormyrus pomaceus. The sequence goes on from UCOM01001104.1 coordinate 24,527, forward strand.
AATAAATACAACATTTAAAATCACATATCTTTGTATAGAGGAAGCAGGAATGTGTGATTTATGTTTCATGTACTTTTAATAATAATATGCGTTAGTCACCTTAAGAGCGGCTTGTGAATATTACTGTGGGAATTATAACAACGAACTACAAAAGGAAAAGGCAAATACGTATTCATTTGGAAGTGAAAATGTCCAGAGTAATGCTTTCTAAAACCTCTCTTAACTAACAACCAGTGAAACAGTGTTTGCACAGCATTAAAAAGTCGGAAGATTCTCTCTTGTTTTGATGGTCACTATATTTGTTGTCCAGTTGGCTCTTTAATTTTTTTTTTTTTTTTTTTACAAAACTGCGAGTCGTAAATTTAGCTTAGCAAGACTAGTTATTTATTGCAGCAACAATAGTAAATTAGAAATAACTTTTTCTTTAAATGCCACTTACTGTCGAGACATACGTTCGTAAATTAATATAATAAATTTACTTGTAAAAAAGTTAATATACATTTATTGCCTTCAATAAAGCTTTACCTATCTTGTTTCTCTCCGTACTGAAGTTTTATTGGCTGTAACTTTTTTATGAAAACGAGCTATTTGCATGAAAATTTAAAAATTCTTAAATTAATCGATAAAACATAACATTTTTTTTTCATTTTTCTTATCAAAACTTGCAAAAAGAATTTTATGTTCCATTACCTTTTTATCGCCGCAAATATTCATCCATCCATTTAACGTTCTCCTTCAAACCTTCAGAGTACCAATATATCTTCTCGTTAGGAAACCCACATGCGATTTGAAAAAGAGACAAAGAAGAAAGGATTTTTTTTCATCAAGAGTTAGACCTCGTGATTTATGCGCTTTAATTAGGGCTCGTTAATACAGCCAATAAAGAAAAAATTAGCACTCGGTTTTTTTTTTGCGCAAACAAAAAGCACAAAAGTGAGATAGCGAACAGTGTGGTGCTTTATACATGCTTTATACGCGGCCGGGTAGTAAATAAGTTTCTAAATTAGTTTTCAACTTTTGCCTTTTCTCAAAATGATTAAAAATTGTATCCTACATACTAACGAGGCGCAATTAAAAGAAAAAGTTTCCGGTGTTTTATTTCCTTTTCCCGTTGTTACCTACTTTTTACGATGCTTATTAAAATAAGCCCATTAGACTGCAACTTCTTAAGAATACCGAAATCAGCGGAATAACGTATTTTCTCGACATTATCAATCAAGGGAAGTTCAACGCACTGAACAGACGAATGGAGCGAGGGGAGAAATTGGCGCAACAAATGTTATTTAGAGCGGCGTAAGACGAGACTTTAAACAGTCCTCAGAGAGGCATCGAAAGGAGAAGCAGGTTTGACATTTTGAAGATCGAGGGGCAGATAGTCAGTCAGAGGTAAGTTATCGATTTGCGATTATCATAAATTACACTGCTTGCGCGAGCGCGTTTGCCTCCGAGAAGCGATTAACCGAAGAGCAGAAAAAGAGGGGCAGCAAGAGTTAAGCACGAATTACCAGCAAAGCTTCGATCCCTGGTTTCATATTTTTTCGCGCTGTTCTCGTTTTGCTCTTTTGTCCAGGTCGAAATTCATGATTGAACCGCTTAAAAAAGTGCCGTTTGAAGATTTCGCAGCCAATAATTGAAGACTGTCGTCAAATATTGTGGATGCGAAAATGATGCGCTTGGACTTACGTGACGGAGGAAAATTGATGGCGTCTGAATGATGTAACTTACCTGAAACAGAAAAACCGATTATTATTATTAATAAATGATGCAATATTAATCTAGAGGCTTAGTATTAGCTTTTACGATTAATTTTAAAAGTTACCGTAAATATTTTATTACTTTTTCTATTTTATTATAACTCAAGCTTTTTTTTGTAATATTGTACAAAAAAATCGCAATAAGAATACGCAGACCCATAAAGAATATTGGTAAATTTTTTATGTTCATTCGATAAATAATTATTTGCGTTTAAAAAAAAGAACAACATATACACATACGTATATATTCAAGGTAAATCAATAAAATGTATGATGTTCGTAAATCTATTTTTAAAACCATTAAAGCATAAGTAACGTTTATTTTACTATTTGTTCAAACTTCGGGATAATAAAAAAAATGTAAAAAAAAAAAAAAAATGGTTGAACATAAAGCACCTAAAATTATAGCCAGCTTATACATAAAATGGCGGGCCAGAGCTGCATTGTAAAATAGAGCGAACGCACTCTGGCAGCAGATTTATTATTCATTGTTATTTCAAAAGTTAATTTTTGTAATCCCAATAAAATGAATCTCACAAATCACATTTTGTTTCTCTCCGAGCTCGTGCGCAATATCGAGGCAATTTATCTTACAGCGTTATTTTCATTAATTTTCTCGTATTGTATACCCTCGTCGTTCCTCGATAAACGTCACCACTTATCCTCGCCAATCGCTATAATAAATCCCCTCTACTTCTCCCTCCCCCCCTCCTCGCCCCTCTCCCCTTCCGCCCTTCCTTCGATGCTTTCACGGGACGACGACAAGCAATAACGAAAATCTTCTGTGTCGTTCCCATTTTCCTTGTCGATTTTTCAAACGAACGAGAAAAAGACGAGTATAATGTGAGCCTTTAAAATTGACGTTTCCCAATCTCCGAATGGAATTGGCTTTTGTTAACGACTTGTATAGGTATTTTTTCTTTAATCTCGTAACAAGTCAAATTTTCGTCATTCCAGACATTTTACTGATTGTTGCGCGATTTTCTTTGCTTCAATTATCTTTTTACAGTCACTTTTTCTTGGTTGGGATAAGAAACCAAAGTGGAATTTTTTAAAACCTATACAGAATTAAGATCCTTGTGATTATTTCACTGCATTTTTTTCACTTAAATTATTACATTTTTGCGGTACCAATTATTTTATTCCAAATACTTTTCAGGCCGATGAACTTCAACTGTACATAATTCTAAAAAATCTTCCGTAGCACGAATAAATATCAGTATACACTCTTGGACTCGAAAATTTATCGTTTCTTCATATAATCATATGCAGCACCATTAAAGTATCAAAGTACATAAAGAAAATGCGACGACACGGGATTATGTTTCGTATGTAACAGTGCATCTCTCCCGGTCGGCAGTCAACATACTGTTACTTCATAAAATAAAAGCTCTACAGTGAGTGGAAATGATAAACAGTCGCCTGTATGTGAAAACGGAGAAACGCACACTTTGAAACATAATAAATTCCAATCTATAAGATGCATCGTTGCGAGATAAGAATCGTGGAAACGGAATTAGAAAATTGATGCCGCAGCACTTGGATACACACAAGTGTCTATCCATTCTTTTTTTCACTCTCCTGCGCTTATCATCGATTTCTATGCGTACTGAGAAAATGGTGCGTGAACAGTAAAAGAGAGCAGAATTTTACTACTCACTTCGTAAATCGAACATTTAACTTTACGTTGTATGTGGATAAAATAAATTTGATTAAAGAAACTAAAAGTAAAAGCAGCACACGTCAATAAAGAGTTTTCAAGAATTTTCTGAAGGCTGAAGGTCTCGAAGAAAAGAAATTCAATAAGAATGGAAGTGCTAACGGACTCTCAATATAAGTTTCTTCAATGATATAAAACTAAATTAATCACGTCATCGAGATAAAGATATATAACGTAATAAATAAGATAAATTTCCAATTTGCTCTTTAACTCGTTTTGTCAATAATAAGCGAAAATGAAATACGCCCAAAAAACTTTTTGACTATAAATTTTCCTCTTTAACATATAATATACATAAAAATCTAAAAGCTGTGTATAATTCACCTTATTAAACATTACTTAAGAGTAGAAACTCCTTAATCTTAACCCTTTAGTAAATTATTCGATTCCTAAAATTTCCATTAAAAATATAACTGATCTATAGACATTTTCTAAAAAAATATTACCCAACGACCCATGAGAAGTGCATTCCAATCGTTTACGTAACACTGGAAAATCCTCCACCTCTCGCATCCCACGTACATAACTCACGATACAAAGGAGACGAGACAAAGGTTGTATTTCGGGTTTGCTCGTGTGCAGGCTCTAAAAACCCGTTTAGCGCGTATCGCGTTTCCAAACTTGAGGGGAACCAGAAACTCGTGCTTCGATTAATGACTGCTTGAATAGAGGAGGCAGTTTTCGTTTCACCTGCTTAATGAACCTTTTGCACATCGTCTTCCTTTCTTTGCAGCTGTCTTTTTCTCCCTATTCGTAGGCTGCATTCAGCACTTTCTTCCTTGCATTCACTTGCTCTTTTGCTTTTGTAATCGCTTTTACAAATTGGTGTGATTTTCACCTGTTTAAATGTTTATATTGCATCATATTTCTTAATTTAGTTACGAAAGAATACTATTTTATGTTGGTGTTGAAAAAAATTTTAGGTACTACAAGTGCCTCGATTTTATAATAAAATTACTGTAGAAGATTAAAACTAAAATGCAATCTAGGTCTTCTATTTCTAAAAAATGAATTGAAGAATTAGTTCGAAACATTGTTAAAATTACAGTAACTATAGAATGTGATCGATAAATATTTTAAGACCAATATTTTCTTCAATTTAGAGAAAAATTTAGTTCAACGGTCACGCAAGTAAGTTCTCATTGCCATAATAAAAAAAATTAATAGCAGTATTCTGTAAAGTTATTTTAACCTTAATTTTTAGGGAACACGTGAAACATGTTACCATTTTTTATAATAAGGCTAGTAACTTAAAATATATTTATGGAAGCAAAAAGCGATTATTTGAATAGAACGTGTTTGTGACTTATCTCATCTATCTAGTTTCCGTATCAGTTATTTATTCATTAATGTATATTTAGAAAAACGTTTCAAAGAAAAATTGTTATTTCGAGCCTGGCAAACTTCTTGGGTGAATGAGAAAAACTTTTTCTAGTTTTTTTTTCGTCGAATATTTTTCTTTTTCCCAGCGCTCATCCGTTTTATTTGAAAGAAAAATAAAGAAAGCAATAAAGGAAGAAAGAAGCGCAGTTTATACATCTGTACATACAGCGTATAACTGCAAAAACAGGAAGAAGCGTACATTGGAAGATTGAGGGAGGATGAAGGCGGAGAAAAGTTAGTCTGGTGGGAGAAGTAAAAAGAGTATAATATAATAGAGCAGTTTGATTGATTGGTAAGTTAATTGCCATGCTTGTCAAGATATAGTATTGTATAAGATAATTTGCATCTGTAATAATGAAAAGAACTCAACTGGATTGTGGTTCATAATACCTACAATATAATTAAAGTTAAAAAAAACTTGTGAATTTTGTACATCTTAAATGGATAATATTTTAAATAATACTATAGAATTTTTATAGTTGACTTTAATATTATATAAAGGCATTAATTTTAATTAAATCCTATCACAAAGAAAAGAGTAAAAGAGATCTTACGTAAATTATGATTAAAATGGAGAATATAAGAATGAAAATCGTTGAACAAATCTAAGGAAATAAAAGACGAAGCAGGAAAAACGTAAAAGGCACTAAAAGAAGTTGGAGTGGAATTGTTTTCCTTAGTTTTAAGTGGCTTCCATCCCTCCCTCGACTTCCCCTGAAACGGTGCTTTGGCCTCCACCCCACCACAATGTCGCTTCCGCAGTTGAGTCGCGCATCAGCAGAATCGAGAATGGAATATGAGAGAGAGAGAGAGAGAGAGAGTCGATGCCCTTCATTTTTTGTTGCTTTTCCTCTTCCCAATTCTTCATTCTCGGTTGTCCTTCGTGGTACACACAGTTCTTGTTACAAACGACTCTGTAATTTTCCAATCTGTTATCCCTTCAAAACGAGAAAGACAGAGATAAAGGCCTTGTTTAGGCTGAAAGTTGTTAAAACGCATGCAATTTTTGGAAGGTAAGCACGCCGAGAGAAAATGAAAAAGGGCAGGCTATAAATAGTTTAAAAGAAATCTTCGAGTGTTTCTCAAAATAATTATATGGAACTGGCTGCTGAAGATATCAGCGATAAAACAAAATGGGCTGCATTGCCCAATCGTACGTCGTTAAAACATTTTATGGGCATCATTATTTCTATCATTCGTTTCATTTCTTTTCGTTGTGAAATCTTTTTTTTTCTTTTTGAATAAATATTTGTATCATTTTGATACAAGTATAATTGCTGCTAAATGAAATTAATTGTTGAATAATTTGATAAGCATGCAATAGTTATTTGATTACATACATTTTTTTCTTTCTTTGTTTCTATTTTTATGGAAGTCAGGAAATCTAAAATTATCACCAGGCGAATAAAATTCATAGAACGTATTGCCAAGCGTTATAACACGCAAATCGGCAGAGAAAAGAATAATTGAGTAAGAATAACCGATTTCATCACCTCGTGAAATCTTTAACGCGAGATTAAAAACTTTGATCGTTCTCTACAGCTCCAATAAATGCAAAAAACTCTACACTTTCAACTTTTGTTACGATTGAAATCGATACGGTTTTTATAAAATTTTAAATTGCAGAAGAAAAAAAGCTAAATGAAAGTTTAAAAGGTGTTGTATAAAATTAAGAGAAAATGTTACTTGAAATTGTATAATGCTTTTATAATTTTACATGGAGGACAACATTTTAAAGACAAATAAATATTTATGAAAAATAAACGTCGTTGCTTTATCTGAGGAAAGATTTGCACAACAAGCTCATTTTTAAGATTTATTTCGTGTTAAAACTATAATGTTTGCTTTTATGTATGCATTTATATTTACATTTAAAGTGCATTTACTAAGTATTACAGCTTTTCAGAGAATAGACTGTTTTAAAACGTCAGTTTCTCCTCTTTGAAATTTAACTTTTATTTACTCTGGTGCTTCTTCAAAGAAAAAAGAAAACGCAAAGGTATGTCTTTACTTTTGTGGCCTCAAAAAGAATGTAAATGGTTTTTTTCAAACATCAAACAAAAGATCACTATAGTTTATATTGTACTTAACGGTTTGGAAAAAAATATTCCTTTAAAATTGCAGATTCATTTCACGTAAATTGCAATTGCAAAATGCTCGTAATCATTTTACAGAGATAATTGCCTCGAAACAATAAAGTTCTTAACTTTCGTTATTAAGTGCATGAAACTTTGGAAATTGACTGAAGCTCTTAAATTACTCCACCCATTGTTCTTTTTCAAGTTTAATTATCATACTTTAATATTTCCCATCTCAAAAAAATAATGCAAGAAACGTTTGCAAAAGCCAGAGTAGTAATAGCAGCTCTTAATGGTTTGTAAAAGTTTTGCCCACTCACTGGCAATTATGCATTCAAAAACGTACGTAAAATTTTGCACTCCGAGTCGCATTAAAAGCGACATTTAAATTCCCTCCATTTTTTTTCTCATGCTTGTGCCCAACTTTGGAATGCAGTGAAGAAAAAAGAAAAAGCTTTGGAGGGTTCGGGAAGAATAGAAAAAAGGGGGAGAAGAAACACATATTTAGAAATCAACTGCTTTTAAGTAACAGTGAATGGAGAGAGGAAGAGGGGGGAGGAGAAAAATAGAAGATGGAAGGGGAGAAGGAGAAAGCAAGCAGCAAGTCAAAGCCATAATTTCACAATGGAGGTCCCTTGGGGCCTCGATTATTATACTCGAGCAGGTAGATTCAAAAACCTTCATAAGGGACTTTGGTTGGTCGGGATGATGTAGAATGAGAAACGTCGAAAATGCAGCTGAACGGACGCCTTAAATATGTTATGGGTGGAAAATCTCCTCTCATTTTTATTCCCCCGGTCTTATATCCCTTTCGGAAGTTACATGATATATATTATGTACATAAATATTTATTTATAGATCGCAACCCAAAATTTATGTCTCTAAAGCCTGTGAGAATCTTCGTAGAACAAATTTTTATGGGAGTTATACAATTATTATTGCTTCACCCGAGGAAAGAAAAAAAAGCAAATAAACAACGGTGTTCGATCGCAAGGTGCGTTTTCTTCGTTTCTTACTGAATACTGCAGGTTTGTAAGCCTTTTTATAGCTTCGAATTATGTGTATTTCTCTTTTTAGTGCATAACGGTATGATAAATTAGCGCTTATGTTCTTGGTACGACTCGGCTTTAACAAGTTCGAGAGGTATGTGACTCATGGTTGATTCATACGCTCGCAGGAAAAAAACATACGTGAATTATGCATTTAAATGTTATCGATATAATGTTTAATTAACATTATTCCATGATAAGTTGGTTCACTTATTTCAATATTTTCACATTTAAATGTGATTCATTAAACATTAAGATTAATTTACCAAATAATATTACTATTCCATCGTTTTCAAAGTTCATACCGTCTAATTAAACATTGTTTAATTTTTCTCATATTAATTCTCAATATTCTCAACTTTTTTTCCACTGTTAAACGATTTCACGCGAGGTGAATTAAAATGTATATTCCAATCGCAAAATAAGAAAAAGTAACAGATCCTTATGATTTAATTATTCATTACAAACGTTCGGAATGTTAATAGAATATTTCTTGCAGTCGCAGCGTGCGTCGACGACTATCTCGTAATTAATTTAAATGTAATTTTCCGCCGCAACTCCATCGTACAGCTGAGAACATCACGTGCGAAGCCCAAAGCCCTCTCTCCCTCTCTCTTCCTCCTTGATACCCATCTATCTTATTAAAAGATTATCGGATAATCGTCAATATACACGAAGACCGAAGACGAAGTGGAAAGGAGGAGAGAGACTAGTGCATAGTTCGCGGTATTACACGTGCTGTAGCTTTGCAAATTGTTAGTACTTGATGAGAAGGGCAAAGCACTAATTGAAATAGTCAGAGCTCTAAGAGCAAGTGATTAAATTTTCAATCAATTGTTGTACTAATTTGTAATTAGAGGTTGATTTGTGAATGAAATTAAACGTCAAAGCGACCGAAAGGAGTAGAATATTTTTATTAGAAAGTAAAGTACGTTTGCAGCATTGAAGTCCTGGAATTTCCATCATGCATTGTAATCACTCTTTAAACTTTGTTCGCTAACACTCTTTCACGCCCGTAAACTCAATAAAGGGGGAAAGAAAGGATAATAAAACGCGGGAAAAAAGGAAGAAACCGAGAGAAAAGAGGCGCTAGGGAATAAGCAAAACGAAGAACGAAAAAAAAAGGAAAAAAGAGAAGAGACGAGGAGAAGGAAAAGACTTTGACGGTAAAAGCGTGAGAACGAGAAAGACAGACACAAGGCAGTACGCCTCATTAAAATTCATAGAAAACATCGTAATTACACGTACAATAAACAGAGAAAGGGGTTGCGCGTTCATTCAACAAGAATCGCCTTTACTTGCTGCAACGACGTGTCTACCGCCATCAATGCGAGACTTGACCAGCCAGCCCTGGAAAAGCATCTACATCAGCAGCTATTGCAAAAAAGTGTACACTCCATTCTAATGGGTGTCGTTGCTTTCGCCGCAAAAACTCATCCGAGCAAACCTGTCATGCTTTTTTATACCCACATTTGAAGCTCTTGGAAGGAATTAGAGTCAGGAAATGAATTTACTTGCATCATCCATCGTGGCATTACTAAGTATTTTTAATTACAGCTTTTACGAAGTTACAAAAATTTATGTTGCTTTAAAATATAATAAAGAAGGTTATTGCATATTTTTTTTAATGATGGTTTGAATGCTTTATCCATTTTATTTATTTTTCAAAGTGTTTTTACTTTGCAAGCCTAGATATAAAATTATTTTTTATTATCTCGTAAAAATTCATTATGGTAATTTTCGTATTTAACGTGAAAACATTTTTTTTAATTTTCGTAGCTGGTTTTAATAAAAATTCGTTATTAAAGAAGAAAATAAAATAAAAAACCAAGAAATGAAAGGTTTGTAATTATTGCACCAATCAGGCATTAAAAAATAATTTGACGTCAGACTGTCATAAATATGTCACAGACGTAAATTATTCGTTGCTTACGTCAAATGAACAATCTACGTTGATCGCATCAATTTTTAATGAACAAATAATGCTGCGTTCTTTATAAGATTATTTCTATTGCTCACTAATTGAAACCGAGATTATACTCAATTGATGTTCTCGTAGTATTTTAAAATATAATCACTTCCGCTCAATTCAACCCAGTATAGATGGAAATCAGTCTTTATTTATTGATCCTATTGAAACATCATGAGATTATATCTGGAATTTTAATTCGTACAGTTCACAAATTCAACGCTATTGTTTTATCTGCAATGAAAAAGCTGAAATAACTTCGATTTTTATATTTTGACTTGAAGCAAATAAAAGTATTTTTAAATTAATAGGGAAGTTTAAAAAGTTTTGAATGTAAATTTTAAATGACTGAAATTCTAGTTAATATGAAAATAATTCAAGCACGCTGTAAAATCCACGACGAAAGTCCAGTAAATTTTAATAACTGACTGTAGATATACTGTTAAGATAATTATAATTATTGGAATTCTGGTTAAACTTTTCAGGGTGGTCATACCGTCCATTATATATATTCAGTTAATATTCGTTATAGTCTGACATTCTTTCATTCTACTGTATTTTAAAACTTTTAAGATAATTATGAAATATTGAAATTAAGAAATTCAACATTATATTTAAATTTTGTTAAAATTGGGAAAAGAATTTTTAAAATTCAATTACAAGATGAAAAGTTAGGTTTATGTTTATATGTAAATGATAAAGTGAAAATAAATAAATGATATTATTTTAAAAATAACATTTATTATTTTTTAGATTGAAGTAGATCAGATGTGCAATAAACGCCGATAATTCCTCTCAAAAGCAATGTGTAGTTGAATTGAAAATACTTTATTGATTTCTTATGAATGTGCCTATTTTATTTAATCAAACCATTCAACGTAATGAACAATATTGAAGAAAAATAAATCTATGCTTCAGTCAAATGCGGGCTGCAATAAATTTAATTTAAAGAAGAAAATAAGGTTTCAGTTTTAATTCTTGTCCTCGTATCTTTGAAAGAATGTTAAATTATTTAAATTGAAGAAACTTTTTATTAAATACAAAGCGGATTTTTTTCATTTATACGCAATACTTTGCAATTCAATGGCGCATTAACGTCGGCAATTTACATAGAATTTTTCGACCAATTTTTCTTTCTTTATTTTATATTTTAACATCGCAAATCCCGTCGGCGACGCGTAATTGAGTCTCGAAATAATAGGATTGAATTTTTTAAAACAAAATGTCCCACCGACAAAAGCTCTTTTGTGCGAACAATATGTATTTACATAAAACTTGATTAAGTCCGCGAAGAATTTAAATTGGATCGTTTTTAATAGCAATTATTTGCTAAAAAAAGAGAGGGACTTCCATAAGCCCTTTCACTTAATTAGCGTCGCGCGCTCGCGCGCACTGACCTAACCTCGATTGCGGCGAGTCGAGTTTTAAAATAACTTTGCAAACGCCACGTTAACAAGAAAGAAGTAACGATCTAACGACCGAGCACAAAACAAAGACAAATCTTCTCAAATTAACAGAGCATATAAACTCTTTTTCGTCTATCTTTAAGAACGCTTATTATTAATATCGAGATTTAACATTCGATTTGTTGAATTCGCGTTTATTCTTCTCCCAGTACACTGATAAATGAACGAAAAAACAGTTGTCTCCATAGGGACAGATCAGACGCCTATTACGCAATGAGTAGAAAATATATTAATAGTCGATAATAAATATCATAAGGAAAACAGATTAAGCTATCTAAAATTCATCAATGAATCCGGAAGGAAAAAACTGTGATTATAGCAGATCGAGAGTAGAAAAAAATCAGCAAGAAAAGAGCATCGTGGGTTCGCACGTCTTCAGAGGGGTGCTTCTTTCATCCGTTCGCAGTTTCCCTTCCCCCCTCCAGGATCTCTTTCATCGTATTCTTTTTTCTCCTCGCTGTTGGCGTGTTTCCCCCCTCCCCCTCCCGAGGGTCTGGTATTTACACTCCGAGTGCATTGTTAACCTCCTCTTCCCGCTATTTTGCCTTTTTTCATTCGCCCTCTCTTCAAGGCGTCGTTGCCCTCCAACTGCGCTCTCGACATCACGTTTTAAATGTGTTTCTCGGCTTATTCTTTGCCCCGGTAATGATCAATTTTTGTGTCTCTTATGCGTACTAATTTATTTTCGATCAAAACTGCTGTTCCATTACATTAATTCGATTGAGAAACAATACCGCTTTTCAGTAACAGCTTTCAACATATTTTATTTATTTATTTATTTATTTATTTATTTATTTATCCAGAGTAAAGTATACATTACATTACACAGAAAGTATTTGACCTCATTCCTTTAATTTCTATAGTAGTAATTAAATTTTATTCAACTCCAAAGTGACAGGCTGCATTACAATGCTTACATTTCACAATCTTATTTTCAATTCTTATTTAATTCAAAGCTCATTTTGTCCACTTGGAAATAATGTTTTGTAGCTCGTTGAGCATATATTCTTTGCCATAATAACGGCTCATGTTACCTTTTAGAAGTAGCTGCTGTCAACAAGCGATTCTTGCACGTAATTAACCTACTTATCATTGTAATTAATTGATTAATTGTAATAGTAACACTTTGTATGACTTTGAACGACAGAGGGCAGAGAATTTCACTTCGAATGGCAATTCGAAAAATAATCTTAACTACCGAATCTTCTCAAGCAACGTAATAGTTACGTAATAAATGTTTTCGTTGACAATTCCACTAAACTTCTTTCGAAACCTTACTTACTTTGTCTGCATATTTCATTATGTTCGTGTATATATATATATATATACCGTTATTAAATGATTTCTCTCGTGTACCTACAAAGCTCGTCTGGCAACGTTTCCCTACTTGCTTAACGAATATTTTTTCTCACATACAGATGCGAGATCCTTATTTATTTGACACGCGAGCGCATTCACGGTAAATCTACTTTATTCCTTTTAAACTACCAAAAAAGGAAAGAGGAATGTCCCGTTCTTTCGTTATTACCACTAGTCGTAACTATTTCTAAACGACCGGAAAAAACTTGAATAATTATTAAAGAGAGACGTATAATTTTCTTTTGCGTGCTGAAGCATTTTATCGGCAATAATAATCAAGGCGATAACCGTTTTCAATAATTGGCTTCCTAGTAAAAAAAATCCCGAGTCTTGTATCTCTGATCAGTTTGATTAATTAATTAAAAGTTCGTTCTTTATTCAAAGCAAAGAATAAAGAGCAGAAAAAGAGAAAGATGAAACAAACAACAGTGAGCTATGTTAAGAAAATGTTACGCAACAAACGTCGTGTCCCAGTTATATTACTCTTAAGCTCTATAAAAACGTCGACTTGTAGTTTGATGCTTTATAAGCAATGAGTATACGTGTACACTCGCGTATCCCAATCCTTCATAAAACCGGTTTATTTATCATGAGCATTTTTTAAAGTCGTATTAAATGTGGCCATTTTTAATGACATTTGCTCGGCGAGTAAATCAAATAGGTATACAATTTAAATAATTACAAAATTAATTAATTTTATAAAGTTAATACCCCCGTTAACGATTATAAAAAGATATAGACGCTGTTGAAAGGAATGAGACTTTGGAGCGAATCTAACCTCGAAACGTCATAAAACCTTTTCTTGCTTCTTGATTATTTACATCTCATTTGATCAATCACGCCGTTCAATAAAATATATTTATTGTAGATTATCATTAATTAAACAAGTTATTAGCGTAGTCCATAAATATTCGCGTCAACTTTTTTTAAATCCTTGCTTATATTCTAATTTCTCTTTGCACTCTTTTAACTTTACTAGGAGTTTTTCATCCTGTTGGGGTTGACTTAATCCGAGCTTAATGGCTTTTAAAGCAAAGTTGTTTAATTCAAAGAAGATGAAATGATAAGAAAAATCACAGATCCGTAAGTAATCTTTTAATTTTCTTATATTTCTTTTCTCCAAACTAGAGAAAAACTAATTACTACACAGTGTACTGCTTAGTAGGTATAAACTGAATGATTGCTCTGTTTATATTACTTTATATCGAAGATAGAAAATTAGCCTTAATAAGAGAAATAATGGCACAACTGTTTTCTCTTATGCGTCTATTTCGATACATCCACGTCAAAGAGAAAAGCAAGACGGCAAATTTTAAGTGTAGTGTAAAGATTGATCTTTACCAAACTCACCGTAATGTGTAAATGCATGCATACAAAACTAAACGAACTAATATAAACGAGGGAATCGATTATTTTTAATTTTGTAATAACAGATTAGTTTTAAAAGCCAGTTTTATCTCAAAAAACTTCACTCTTAAATAGCGAAATTCCTATTTTGTCAATAGAAAACGATCGCTATTAGGAACCCTGGAGTCTCCAGATATTCGAAACTCTACACTTTGCAATATAACATCGCGGGAGAAGCAGAAAAAAAGAAAAATCCCGATATGAACAATAAGACGAGACTACGAGAGACAAGAGAGTAGAAAAGATGAGGCGAGGAAAAAGAAAACGAAGACTCAGATTCCCGGGAGGAAGAGAACAGATGGTACTACCTGAACTGGTCTCTCCTCCTCCTCTCTTACCGCTCGTAGTTTACTATGTGCTTCACCACCACCAGATCTAATAGATATCCGAAAAAAGGGGGGAAGAGCCAACCTCTCCTAACCTTCAACAAGCGTGACCAAAAACCGGTTTCTCTCTTTCCCTCTCTCCCTCTCTCTCTCACGTACGCACAAGTTGTGTCAGCGGCGGAGGGACCCTTTGAAAGGTTCCTTTCCTGCGTGAAAATAAGCAGAGCAGAGGGCTTTGGAATTATGTTAATGAAACGCCACCTTTAAAAACCTATAAATATGATAATCCGCGCGCGATGCTGCATTTTACACATCGATCGTAGACCGTAGAGTCACGTTGCAATTTGCTTTGGTAATTATTTCGAATACCGGAGTCTGCCGTTTTACAGAGTCTCCCTTTGTTATGCAACGTTCAAGAGTTCAAAGAGATTTGCAATCCATTTTCGATCGAGTGTGAACGAATAGCTTAACGCGCAAGTTGAAAAAATACAGATGTGATTTTTCCTACGGAAAATGGCACAACGAATAGCTCTTACATCTGATAAACGTAAACATGAGAATGTTTTTGAGTTATTCTGGGTTTTATCTTGAAAATATTGATAACGAATATCTCCAGCTGTCAACCAAAGTAACGTGGAAAATGGAAGGATATCATTTTCCCACGTTACAATTAAAAATGCAGCTTTACTTCTTTTTAATTCAAAATACAACTTCTTATCGTATCTTTTTCTACGTAATTTTGAATGCTTCAACATAAAATGCAGAGTTTATAAAACTTTTTTTACCTTCAAAAAAGAGAAAATGATATTTTTGAAAAAGATCAAAATGTTTTTTAAAACTTTTTCTGCGCCGTGATTCGAGTCAGTTCCAACAAATCCCTTGATTAAAAAGTTTACTTTCCAAAATAAATAGATCTATTCCATCTTGAAACAGTTTAAAGCTTGAAATAAATGTACGCCAACTCTAAATGTAACAAGCCCGAGATCGTCAATTTAACTAAAAGCAAATGTGTCTACATTTTTTTTCTCTTTTTCGAATACATTATTTTCTTCAGCGCACTTCGTGGAAAGTGCCTTATCGACAACAGTGCAAATTCAAAATGTCTTGAGAATCGGCGAATGGCAGATCAAAGCTGACACATTTCATCAGCGCCGTTTGCACGTATTTACCCTGCTCGACAAGTTCTAAAAGCCTTTTTATTAAAATAGAAAGACTTTTCGATTTTCAATTCACTTTTCATTTGTCGATGCTTCGCTGTGAATCGAAATTTGCAGCCAATAGCTGTGCGAAGAAACGAGTTCAATAGAATTCTAGACGAAAACACGAAAACTGCAATCGCCAAAATATACATTATTTTAAAACATAAATATATTTAGTTAACTTGAATTACGTCAACGCTTACAGATTGCTAGAAGATACTTGGGTATTCGACAATATTGATGATTTCACCATGAATATTGTAAAAGTTTACGTCAATAAATTCTGAGAGATTACGATGCGCTTTCAAAATTGAAATTTTAATGCTCTATTGCAACTTCTAAAGACTGACTTAATCCTGACTTGTGCAGCAATAACTATAATAAACCAGTGAATTTGTTAGCTTCTCCGTAACGAAATGCGTTAATTATCTGAGCCGAATATATGAATATTAAACCAGTATACTTTGTTTGTCCCAGAAAGTAAACAGCCAGCAAAACTTTAAACTAGCAAGCGACGCATAAAAGAAAATTAAAATATTGCATCCGCGAGCTCATTAACCAGCGCTTTGTTTGCTTCGATGCTCCTTAAAGAAACTCAAGGAATTCAAGAAATTTTCAAGAAAAATCAACATCTCTCTCTCTCTGCCTAAGCTGGCATCCCCTATTCGTTTTTATCTAACATCGTTAAAACGAACGCCGCTAAACGGGACAGCCGTAAGGCCGTAACCGAAGCCGCGAAAGTTTCGACATATGTAATTTAATTACCCTCTCGACAAACCGCGCTCGTACATTCGCCGATAATTCCAAAGCAAACGGCGACGAGTGAATTTCGTGTGCACGTATCGAGTAGGAGAAGAATTTGTCGTGTAAGCAAGTCACTCACTTGCTTTGCGAAATTCGCTGCGATTGCATTATGCAAAAGGGGCCAAGAGAAACACCGGCTTTTTTCGAAAGGATGAAAGTTTTAACAAACTTCTATTTACGCGATGTGAATCTCTATTGGTAGAGTAAAGCCGTTTCCTTCGAGTCGAAATCCTTTCTCAGACTTTTAACGATGAATGCTGCTCTTCAGAAGAAACTGTTCTGTTAGCACTACTTAGAATGAGCGCATTGGAAAGTAATGTTCATAAAATAAGAACAAATATTGCATCATGGATTCGATTTAAATTTGAAACTTTTGACAGCTGGCACGAAATTATTTCGGCGAAATGGAATTCCACTTTCTAGGTTTCTGTGACCGAGCAAAATGTAAGTAAATTTATTTATAATTCAGCCGGTTTCTAACAGCATTCTTAATTTTAACGATTAAACCTCAAATTAAATGATCATATTTTTAAAACTATTTCACCACCTTGAACGAGCTATTTTAACGAGATGGCTTTTCTCGATATAAAATATTTTTACGTACGCCAATAAAATTCTCATTACTATAAAAGGATTTTATATTCACGATAAAATAAAATTCTTTATGGTTTCGTCTGATTAATATAGAAAAAAAATGTTTCTAGGTTAGGTCGTTGCACCGCGCAATAGTTTAATGCCAGTAAGTAACTAATCGCAACATTCGCTAAGTTGTAATTCCAAGGCAAAGCTTTAAATCGACTAAAAAGACAGATGGCTCCTCGAAAACTTCTAATCCCGAATTGCAGTTTCGCTGATACGAAGCGACGACGCCGTTAAACTTGGAAAACTTTATAACGCCGTTGTTTCGTTCGTCTGAAAAAGTGTGTTTCCATAATGCTTAGTAATAAAACATGATTTAACTCCTCGAACTTTTGACTTAATAAGAATTAACTATCGCAAGTTTTAGAAAGTCTTACTGGAAGTATTAAACTTTGAGCGTCGTAAGATTAAACTTGCGCGAGGTAATTTCCAGTACACCTTTGTTGAAGAAAATTATGCTAAACTCCATTACATTTTATAACAATTTAAATGGCAAATTTTAAACAAATTTTACAGTTTCACAAGTCCCGATTTCACCTCGGGTTTAGCCATTCTTTTTACTTTGTTTCGTTAAATCATTTAATTCCAGTCCGAGTAATTTTCCATTTCGAAACAATGATTATTTAGCTTTTTTCCGCCATTATGAGTACGAGTTTATATTTTAAACAAGCACAAGCGCACGGCAAATGGAACAAAACGCGAGTATAATTTAAAGTAGAGTCGTAAAGAGGCGCATCTGTAAAGTTTTTCAATAAAAATGTAAATCTCTATTCACCCTCCGCGGCGCATTGAATAAAAAGGGAGATTCACGGCGAGTGTAAAAATACAACTCAATGAACTAAAATACCCAGAAATCCACAGAAAAAATCCTAAAAGTATCCGTAAAACCTCGTAAACCAAATGCTAACGTTTCAAATTTAACTCTGGCGTATCGACCCCCCGACAGAACAGAAAACGACGGAAACTGTAAATGAGAGTCAAGACTAAAAAAAGGCAATACGATAATCTTGAACTCGAATGTAAAAAGGGTCTTTAATTGGCGCAGAAAAAACATTTCATTTTTAAACACTACGCAGAAATTATCATTAATTTTTTTAAACTATACGATACAACAATTAATTAATATAAAATTTGAATGCTGATTTCTGTCCTACGACAAGATATAGTATAAACGTAATTGTATAAACAGCAGCTATCCTTCTGATTCACTTAATGCCCTGAAAAACCAACCCCAGAGCGAAAAAAAGTCGGTTTAGGTTTCGGAAATTTCCATACAATAGCGCGCGAAACTTCTGGCAGAGCGAGATTTCCAGCTAACCTCGCAAGATGGCGGCACACAGCTGCTAAAGCAGAGCGGCTCCGAAGCCAGCTGCAGCGGCGGCAAGTGCCGGAGCATTTCGCACGCGGAAAACACGTTTTCCGGGCCGGCACTTTGCGCTCTAACCTCATTCAGGTTCGAAAATTTCGCGGCAATCACACAGGAGACTGGGTTAAATAGCTTACCGGCGCGGCGAGACGGTCTGCGAGAACGAAATCCAGTTTAATGCGGTATTTTCTCTGTGCATGAAACGAAGTCTCCAAAAGTGAAAAGCAGCACTTTCCCGGCCTTTGCAGCGTTCAGCTGCTCGGACGCAAAAACACCAGCCTTCTAGTGTTCCTGCACGCGGATCTGCAGTTCACAAACAAACATAAACAAAGCACAGTTTCGCTCGACTCTCGGTCGGTGAGCAGACACCACAGGTTTTTCCAATTGTACTGTTGTAACTGTCACTAGTAACTATTCGAACCACTGTTAAATCACAAAAAAAAACACAAACGCTGTCCTCGGCGAATCCTGAGAATGAACAGGCCTCCTTCACTGTTACTCGAGGAGAGCAAGGCTATGTCGCAGGTGAATGAATCCACGACGGAATGATATTTCGGATGTTCACCAACACAAACGGCCTGTAGGAGAAACGCGCGCAAGCAGCGCTCGACACGGAATGAGGGAAGCATGGCTGCCTCGGGCAGCCGCCGAGATGGTGGGGGTCACGTCGGCGCACGGGCCGTTCCCCCTTCCTCTCGGGGGAGGGAGCCAGTAGTCGAGTGCGCCCCGACCGGGGGAAGAGAGAGAAATTATTGGGGTAAGGAGGTGGGGGAGTAGTGCAGGGAATCTAACAGCCTGTCGAGAGCAGGGACTTGCCTTGTCACAAAGAGAGCCAGTTTTCCACTCTTTATCGACTCTGTCCACCTATGCAAGAGTTTCCTTCTTGTAAATGGAAACGCAAACGGGGACGAAGGGGTTTTTGTGCGGCCGGCGATGTCATTTTCTGACTTCCTGGCAGGAAGCTGGCCGAGATGCACTTGAAATAGGCTAGCGTTCAACAAGTTCCTCGTTTTTCGTGGATTTTCGATTCGCTGCGAATTTTTCAACAAGCGCTGATTATGCGAAGTAAAAGTTATAATGTCAAGCACGTTTTCTCGAATGCATTAAAATGTATTTGAAGATCACAAGCTACTATTAAGCAAATTATTCAATGACAGAATAATAGAGCAGACACATAAATTACTTATAAGCCATTTAACTATTATGACACAAATTATTAAAATTGGACTTGTAGTGAGTGATGAAGGAAAGATTATACGAATCAGTGAAGAACAACCTTCGC
The DNA here is from genome assembly GCA_900474385.1 of Ormyrus pomaceus. Classification (NCBI taxonomy): domain Eukaryota; kingdom Metazoa; phylum Arthropoda; class Insecta; order Hymenoptera; family Ormyridae; genus Ormyrus; species Ormyrus pomaceus. The sequence continues at coordinate 44,328 of UCOM01001104.1, forward strand.
TACTCATCTTTTTACGATATATAGTAACATCTCATTCAATCACATGAAATCTAAAGATTTAAATATTTTTTTAACAGCATTTGTATATTTGTATTAAAAACTTAATGTAAAAAATGCAAAATTTTTTAAAATGTTTTTAATCGTATAACTCAATACGTTTATAGTTGTTTTTTTTAATCATAATTAACATTCACAGGTAAAATAACGTTAATTTTTTATTAAATTAAAATGCTTTTAATTTTACTTCCTGTATTAAAACATTAAAACAGAATTAAATTTTTATTTAGAAGTTCATTACGTTCTGAACACAAGTTCAGTGTTTCTTAAAACACTCTGGAAATTAAGTGCCATTAATTTTAGTCCACGTATTTAAACCTTATTAAAAGTTATTTTTATAATTATATTAAATGTCCGCGTTGATTGTAGGAAATTATTGAGCAATATAATTGTTCTTGAAGACATTAAACATTAACTATTATTCTATCGTTTTATTTCATTTTTCATTTGCATAAATTACAAAACACAAAGTTGGAGCTAAGTTTTTTTTTTAACCTGTCGTAATACATCGCAATTATAATTGCCAGGATAAGTTGATGTCAGATTCTTTTTTAAGCATTTAATTATGGGAATCGCGATGTACAGTGTACAGTAAAGTTGTTGCGTGCAATACTTGTATTAAGACGATGTTATATTTTTAGTTTTATTTTGAATGCCGCTTTATTGCTTATAAATTTAAACAGAATATTCAACGATAATTATGGGCTTCATGTTATTTATTAGATAGCAATAAAAAATGTACTTTTAATATTTCGTTCCGATAAAATGCGAGCCATAATTACATATTTAGATGTAATTGCCCTATCGGATTTACTGTCAGCGCAGTCAAGTGCAACAATACGTTACTCAAACGTCAGTTTTGTACTTTTTGTTTGTTTTCAAATTAACTCGAATTACGTAAATTATTTACAATGCATGAGTTGTTCTTGAATTTCGAGAAACGAGTTTTGAGAATTTGAAGTGAACTAAATTGTAGGTTGCACATCGAACCAGCTATTCAAGAATTTTTAATACTTTTTTCCAAATATCTATGAAATTATAGAATGGAGTACAAAAATAGTGTGTTTTAAAATTACCATATGAAAGGAGCACGAAATAACAATACCTTTTTCTCAATAATACATTTCCAGAAAGGACAATGCCTAAATTATAGTATCGAACCAATTTAAAATTTTTTACTTGAATAATAATAAGAAATGCAAAATAATACTGAACATTAAAAACGAATATGAAATTTAAATTAGCAGTTCAATACATGGCAAAATAATTACTCATTTAAGTTTTCTACTATTTCTTGTCAATTTTCTAGAAATAAATAGTCTTATAAACTGTTCAAATTAAAAATATCTTAATGATACATAGTTATAGCGATAATTTGAGCCAGCCAATTTTATTACTTAAGCTTAAAAAGAAAACTTTTCAAATTCCTAGACAGGAATTAATTAAGAAGAGGAATAAAAAAAATAATAATCAAAAAAAATAATCATGCCTGCAAAAGCTTTAGTTTAAATATTAAAATGAATTCATCAAATAGAATGGGCAATTACTTATAATAATTTCAACGAGCTAAAAATACGGTAAATGTAAACTTTTGCTTTTTTGCGTTAATTAATTTAATTTAATTCCTTCGAATAATTTCGTACTAACAACAACACTGTATGTACAGTTTACATAATGAAATCTTGGAACGAAGTATAAAATTATAATATAATAAATATAATTTGGTAGTACCATGATGAAGTGTTTGTTGTGAAAATCTAAATTTATTATATTTAATAAAATTGCAAATTCGCTAATAGAATATCGTTAAATAAACAAAAGTAAAATATATACAATTCATACTTTTCATTAGTTATAAAGTGCAAATAAAAAGAACTGACTGACATTTAATTTACTTTACTTTACGAAACATTTTTATTTTACAAAATAATTTTAAAGCGGTAGATATAAAAAAATTTTACGGTACAAAGACGTCCAAAAGTTTTACCGTAGCTTCATACAGTTTGAATTTTTGAAAAAGTGAGATGGAAGCAACGCCTTTCTGAAAATCCAATATTACTCAATTCAATTTTTAAAAAAGACTAACATTTTTTTCTTCAAATACTGAGCTGTGATAGCTTTCATTGAAATTATTTAATCTTTAAAAAGAATCAGTTTTAATTGTATTTCGATGCATCCTTCACTTTATCATTGAAGAGCGCAATTATAGTAATTAATAAGTAATTGTACTTTTTAAATTATATAGCAAGAAATAATTAAATCGATTGGTAAATATTATATCATTAAAAAAATCTATTAACTATAAAGAACGTTTTAAAAATATTTTATTAGACACCAAATTTTAATGTATTCTATTAAATTTAAAATTTATATTTATGTACTAGTTTTTCTTCTTGTAACTTAATCTTTATTATGATCATAAGTATTTTTTAAATTATCTTATAAATTAGTTCCTCTTAATGGTTTTCGTTCTCATAAAATATTATATGGAAAGAATAAAGATAAAATAGATCATTACCCTTTAAGCGGATGATAAAAACTGTATAAATCTAAAAAAGATTGAAGAAAAGAGCTTAATCAAAGTATTGGCTTTACTTATATTTAAAATAATTGAATTCGTTTCTTCAAAGTTAAAGTACGCAATTCACTTTTAAAGAACAAAGTAAAAAGAAGGTTTATTTAGTAATACACTTTAGCAACAAAGCTGTACAAATATTGAGTTAAAATTTTCACGAGAAATTCACATTAAACTTTATTCAGCGCACAGACGAGTGTATTTACAAGAGAGAACGGTTCATTTTTAGAGAAAGAGGTAAGCAGCGAGAGAGAGAGAGAGAGAGAGAGAAGAGGAACCCTTACAGTGGAATAAAAATACATATTTCTTGAAAAGCTCGAGTACCTACAGATATATATATTCGTGAAAGTGGGTATACCCAGCATGTATATACAAAAGAGGGGCGGAGGGCCATCTTATCGAGCGACTGTAAGATCCGCTGTAAGGAAGAATTCAGACACAACTTCGAGAATCGAATGGTAACGTATCCACACAGGCGCACGTTCACCTACGCCTCTCTGTGTGCACAACTCCTGCACATATTCATGACCAAATATGCCCGCATACATTATTCCGCAATTACTCGATGCATACACTCTGTTCGGCAGAAGTGGTGGGAGGGGAAATAAAAAAACGGGAGGCGGGATGTAAGCGCGTGCGAAAGAAAAGAGAAAGAGCTAATGAGAAAATTAAAAACAGTTATTGTACACGCGCGCGTCTATACGCTTATACGCTCGTTTTACAGAGGTGAGGGGAGGATTCGGGTGGGGATGAAGCCGGCTAGGAGAAGACCGATGGAGGAGGGAGGCAGGGAGGAGAGAGAGAGAGAGAGAGCTCGCGTTATTACGTTTCTATGGAGATATCGCAGAGGGGCTTTAATTTCAGAAGTATTCAAATTTATTTAAATCCAATTTCCGGTAGAGTTCTGTATTAAATCCGTTGTGTGTCTTGGCCTGTTTCCTCTCCACCCCTCTGTCTCTCTTGCGCCAAAACAAATGTGCTTAGACCCTTTCTTTGTATTATCTATGTACACATTTAACATGCTGACGCGTCTCCTTTTTATGCTCTTCGAAAGGTATTCCGCGCACACGTGCTTATATCTGTACTTTTCTCGCTATCTTGTTTTTGCTTTTTATCAAGTTTCCGTTTCGTATACGTCGACCGCCGCGCGACCGGCTATGCACTGTATTTAAGCTTTTTTTTTATCTTCCCTCTCTCTCCCTCTCTCTCTTTGCCATCGTTCTTCTATTGTTTGTTACAGTCGTTTTATTCCGCAGCTTATATGTGCGACGATTTAAAAAGAAAGGTAGAGACGAGAGGAGGAGGGAGAAAAAATTATACAATGCAATATTGTGCTCCACTTGGATGAATAGTTACCAAGTCTCTTGTCATTTCGCTACATTTTCCTTTTTCTACATTTCGCGAATGCTTTTTAAAGGTTGTGATTGTAGTCAATTACTTGAAAAGCTGACAAGAAAACAGATGAATTCTAGATTGATTTTTAATTTCATACGTTTTAATTCCTTTTTTAGTTCTATACTTGATATTTGCAGATTTATTTTAATTTTTCTATTTTGAAAAAAAGTTGGGTTTGGCTGTACAAAAAAACTTTCTGTGTTATTTATTATTAATATTTATCAAATTGAATACACTTATCAGATTAAATAACAAGTAAATGCACCGAGATTTTCACAATGACTCATTCACAAGCAATTTAGATATCCGAATAAACTTTCACGGTCTCTTATACGTTACGGCTAATTCTTTGAAATATATTTTATATTTCATCATCATAAAGTATTTAATTATAGTTTTAAAAGCAAAAACTACATCAAATTTTCTGCGATAATTACTATAAGTATATTACTATAAGTATAGTAGGTTCTTTTTGTAAATAAGTTTTTTCGATTGCAATATCAAAAATTAAATCCTTTAGAGCTCAATAAAAAATCCTTTAGAGTAATTACTCTCTTTTCTTTGTATCTTTCAAATAAATCGAAATAATAAATTGAATATCCTGGAATGAAACTAATTTATCATTGAAAAGGGAGTAACTGAAATATAAATTCAATACGGCGAATTTTCAATGGAGAATACTTTCAATTACGTGTAAATTGAAAATTAAAAATTCTTTAATATTCACATAATAATAACTGAATCTGTCGTGATTATGATCATATTAATACATATTAATTAAAGTCTTGAAATTTAATAAATGGATCTTGTTCACTAATTTATTTTAAAAAATACAAATTTAATAATTAATAATAAAATTAAAAACGACTTAAATGAACATTTAGTAGTTAGTTGCAAAATACTTAATTTTCTCGTTTATTAAATAGCATTTGGTGAATTTCTTGATCTAGTAAAAGTAATCTCTAATGTAATGCGTGTTCATAGAGAAAACTAAGAAGCTTTTACTTTGATTTGTCTGAAAACTTGACTAAATAAGTAATTTAATTTAACTGTGATATTACAGTAATTCTGCTCACAGATTATATGACTTATTTTAATTTAAATACTTCAAGTTTGTTTTTAGATATTGAAAATGATTTGTTGTTGTGAAAATGTTCAAACTATATGTATATATGTGTTGTGAATGTAGAAGAGATTTCAAATTATACATAAAAACGTAATCATTAAAAGTACTTTAACAGTTTTTATTAACACGAAGTCTGAAAAGTAAAATATTGTTGTTTTTCTTTAAGTATAACTTTCTTTAAATTGAATTAATGTAATATATAAGTATAAAATTTTCACACTATCCCCTCGCATAGTTATGGAATGCTTAGAAAAGCATTTTATCAAGTACCTATGCTTACACATACATGCGTTCGTCCCCTCGTCCCATTTAGAGGAATTAAATTTTATCTACCGGAATATTAACTCTCGAAAGTTCCTAATTATACTTATTTTATCTTTTGCTAATTCGGAAGTTTATATTTTTAATAATTACTGAAAAATGAAAGAGTTGTACTTACCCATGTAAAAAAAAATTGTATAGAATATACATAATTATTGCATATACGTTTCACCAGGAATGGACATTCATAGAGTATACAAAGTATATGCATAATTAACCTATAAACGACACATCATTTTTTATTCACACGCAAAATGTGGAAAAAACAAAACACAAA
>UCOM01001105.1:0-50007 GCA_900474385.1 Ormyrus pomaceus
AAATGGGGGGGAAGGGGGGGGGGGGGTTTGCCGCGATGTTTGCGTCGATCGGGATGACCTCGATCCCGGGGATCTTCCTAAGCGACGAGGAGAAAAGGGTTCCCGAGCAAATGGCCCCGAATATCCTGCCTCATCGTTTCGGGTCCTGTAATTACTCGCGGCTCCTCATTCAAGGCTTCCTCTCGTCCGGATTCCCGTGTCTTGTTAGTAAAAAAGGGGCTCTCTCTCCCTTTGACGCTTTTTCTACGTGTCAGCTCGCTCCGATTTTTTTTCGCTCGTCTTTTTGTCTTCTTTCGCTCGACAGCTACTGGTAGCTTTGACTTTCTTTTGATTTCAGAAAAAAAAAAGAAGAAAAAAACAGAATGCGCTGCTTTCCTCGCGCGCTCCTCCGCTGTTTGTGTTTACTTGCTTCTACGGGCTGCACGGTGTGGTGTGCTTTCTTATTAGCTCTTTGCCCCGTTGCTTTCTTTAAACCCTTCTTTTAAATTCTTGTAATTGCTTTCTGCCAGGAAGATCGGTTATAAAGAAATATTTTTAATCTTAACTGCAGTTTCTTTTTTCTCTAATAATTAAGCTCTTCTACGTTAGAAATTGAATGCTCGAATTTTCTTTTAAAAATGTCCTCGCATTATACCAAATTAGCAATAATTAATAATATCTTTTACGCGTTCTATACAAAAAAGCCCATTTATTCAGAAAGAAAAATCTGCCCGCCTTCGTTGCCCCCAATTTCCCGAGCCTTCGCAGATTGAATTTGGCTAAGCAGAGTTTTGTCGTAGGCTAAATTCATTAAGGATTCCAGACGTACACGCCGAAATTGCCTTGCAAGGCAGCCGACGCAGCCCCAACAAAGCTCCCCGTCAATGCATACGAGCGTGCATAATTCCGCTATCCAAATAATGCCCTCCCCCGAGCGCGACGGTCAAGCTCCTCTGCACGTAGCATCGAAATCGTCCCATACATTAACCGTCCGTCCGCTTTTTCGAGCTCGAGGCAAGGACAGAGAGATAGAGAGATAGAGAGAGAGAGAGAGAGAGAGGAGGCCGCAGCGTCTGTTGCCGCTGAAGGAGTTGCGGCGTCCTGCAGCGTCGACGGGCTGCCTTTGTTCTCCGGGAGCGTCGGCATTGTGTCGTCGGCTAACGACGATCGCCCGTCAGCGCTTCGCGAAGTCTGCAGGAACAGTCCTTTGTCGTGTGATGCGTGAGATTGCCACTTAAGTGTTCTCGTATACGTGCATCCCCCCCACCCCCACCCCTACCCACCCCCTTCCTCCCTCTTTTGCGCTCTTTTTCCTCTTAGGCTCTATATACCGGCGCGGCAGCCGCTTGATGGAGAGAGGGGCTAAATGCAGGTGCGCGCACGTGAGTGAATACGAGGGTGGAAAGCGTTAAAAGGAGCAGCGGCTGCCGCTGCCTCTTTTTTTTTTTCTTCTCTTCTTCGCCCTTTCATCGCGGCCGCGCGCGCGCTCGCTCTCTTTGCCCGCGGAGTGAGAAAGAGGCGATCCTCATTGCTTACCCCCCGCCGCCGTTCAAGTCCTTCGAGAGTAATGATCCCCTTTTCTTCAATGTCAGCAGCGCGAACGCGCGGTTTATAGCGTTATCGCCTTTCTCGTTTTCTCCTCCTTCACTCGTTCATGAGCCGACTTCTCTCTCTCTCTCTCTCTCTTAGCCGCTTTGTCTTTTTTCGCACGTCCTTTTCTACTGGGTTCCCTTTTGCTCCTCGGCGGGCTGAGTGCTGCAAATGCCGTAACGACGCGAGTTTCGCCATTTGGCGAGGGGGACTTTGGTTTTGCTTTGTCTGCGGTCCGTGTTTTAACGATGGCGATTATTGATTTTTGACAGGTGATTTCGAAAATATTGGAAAGGTAAGCATTCTGATTTTACTTCCTATACATATATATTAGCATTTTGTTCAAGCTGGAAAAGTGTACGTTCATGTAAACTTATCATACTGAATAATTGAATAAATAACTAATGATAATTGCAAAAAGTATAAAAAAATATTTGCATTATTCATTTAATATAAAGATCTGCATAATAAAATATGAATAAATGCGCATGCATTAATGTACCACTTGTGCCATTTATCAGGTAATTCACTATTTTCCTTTTCATTTTTATTTACTTACTGCTTTTCTCTTCCGCTTGTATTGAAGTCGCCTTTTTATCTTTTCTTACCACTTTTCTTCTCCTCGATGAAAAGCAACTTGAATTATATATTTATTCAGTTTTCCTAAGATGTGCGTATTCAAGTGCGCGCAACCGAAGATAATTCCCTCCTATGCCACTAAAATCGGCAGAACTCTTAGATTAAAAAAAATTATTTCGATAGCAGAGTTTTGCCCGTGGATTAAAAGGATTTTTCATTTTTTAAAGTTGAAGTTTAAAATAAAGATGCATAGTTCAGAAAAACGTCCAATACAATATTTCTTTTCTTCAATGTTCTTCAATATCTCTCCACCGCTCGATACTCATCAGTGACGATCCTTAAATGTCAATTTAAAAATACAAAAGAACCTTCTCATCAAACTGCTTCGCAACAAATCCTTAACACGCTGCTACCTCGGGACAAAGCGAGAGAGCTCCGTCAAGTGGTCCGAAAGAAGCGCGCAATCGGGGGTGCGTGCACCGCGCGGGTCGGAGCTTTTCCGCCGCGAAGTCATTAAGTGACTCTCCGCCGCGCGCTTTCAAAGATCCGCGCCGGGCTTTTTCGCGTTTTTCTTTTCCTCCCCCTTCGCGGAAAAGCGTCCTCCTCCCTTCTCTCTTACGCGCGCGCGCACAAGTGCCGCTAATTCAGCTCGCGCGCGCGTCGATTGTCCGGGATTCGCGAAATTTCGCATGAAAAATATGAGCGCGTCGACGGGAGAAGCAGCTGTGTGTGTGTGTGTGCACGGCTTTCAGATACCCGACCATTGAGGGGCTCAAAGGGTGGGATTGACTCTGTGAAAAGTATGTACGACTGCTTTAATTTTTTTTTTTTACGAACGTCATTAGCGGACTTGGAGTGAGAGCTGATTTGTAAAAGATTTTATTTAGTTTGCGCGTAAGTGGGTTCGGTTGAAGGGCTCTTTTGGCGGCGCCTTTCTATTGATGTAGTACACGGAGAGAGAGAGAGAGAAAAACAAGAGATAAGCATTTTCGAGTGACGATTGCAAGGGAAATCCGGTGGTCCTCTGATGTAATTTTTACCCGTGCCGAAAGGGATATATTCTCGCGATGCTGCGCCGTTTGTAATATGAGCCACTTGCAACATTTTCAGTTTCAACGTTCACGCCTTATTCGTATAGAAGGTTTCTCGCGATTAATGAGTATGGCTTTTCTATAAAAATATTCTACACTTTTATAGTGTTATTTTTTCTTCGACTTTAACGCCAAGACGATCCGCGCGAGAACAAGCATTTTTTACGATCGGAATTTACGATTCTTTAATTGCTCCAATTCTGATAAAGGAAAGAAATAAAAATGTTTACGTTTCCTAAAAAGCTTCCGCGTACGCGAGCGTCTGATTAGCATGAGAATTGTCAAAGCGAGAGCTTCGCCGTTTATACATAACAAAGCAGTAGAAATCCGGCCTCGGGGCTCTCTCCCTCTCTCTGGCATTATTTAAAATAAGAAGATCGATAAACTTTTTACGGGCCGTATAAGTTCCAGCACCGACGAGCAGCAGCAGCAGCAGCAGCAGCATCAGCCAGTCTTCTCGCAAAAGACGCACGCGCGCGAATGTAGATGGGCCGCATAAGTGGCAGCAACAAACGCGCCTTAGGGCGTTGACAAATCGCCTCGTTCCAGTAGTAGTAGCTCGTCGCGGAATGAACAAAGAAGCAGCTTGAGGGAGAGAGAGCTCGAGCTCTCGGCGCATACGAGATGCCGCGCCAGGAACGCCGGGGTGCAGGACGGTGGAGGAAACGTGAAGGAAAAAAAAAAGGAGCGATAGATAAGTTATAAATAGGAGCGAGATAAAAGCCGGGAGGGGCGGCGGGAAAATGCAGAAAAGCGCGCGCGCGGCGATAAGGGCAGCGGCCGCGTAGAGGGGTGGAGGGGTAAAAGAGCCACAAGGTGTGTAATCTCGCGCCAAGGGTTTTTCGCGCAGTTGAGTCTCGTCCTTCTCCACCCTCGGCCGCGTGCACTTGCGGCGCAAGTTTTTCTCGCCGGATTTCTTCCTTCCCGCGATTTCGTTCGCTCCTCCTCCGCGGAGGAAAAGCTTTCTTCTCTCCTTCTTTTTCTCTCTCTCTCTCCGCCAGTTTGCCTCTCTTTTCCGCGAGGTGTACTTTCCGCTCTCTCGCTCTCTCTCTCTCCGGCTCCTTTCTCGAGTAAGCGCGTATATAAGCGCGGGCGCGCCGCCGCACGCGAGCGAGAGAAAGAACGAGACCGGAAGTGATAGAGAGCGAGAATTCCCGAGGAGACTAAGATGGATCGCGCGCGCGGCGAGGTGCAGCGCGCAACTTTATCAGGGCTATGGTTTTAACGAGGCCGGAAGAGAGAGGTTGGGAGGGGGGGAAAAAAAGAACAGAGGGAGCCGAGGCGTTAGCGTTCTTTTAACTAAATAATTGCCCCCTGCGCCTTTCTTCGCTCTTTACCGATTCTTAGTCGAGAGGAGGCGCTAACTGGCTTGAAATCTCGCGTCTTCGAGGAGGGAAAACTTTTACGGGAGCCGAGAGAACTTTTTGTCTCATTCGGAAATTTGTTTACGCCGAGGAGGAGAGGCTACGGGGAAAGTTCTTGTTTACTTTTAAACAATGCGGCTCTCGAGCCGTATACTTCGCAGGGCAGTAATATGAGCACCGATCGCTCAGACGTGGCTTATTTATTACGGAGGTTTTTTTAAATTGCGACATACTTTGTGAGATTGTAAGGGAGAGGGAATAAACCAATAAATTTCTACGAACCGATTTCGAGCGGTTCAACAGCGAAGAAACAATTAAAATCATATTAAAATCACCTCCACGAGATTCCAGCTCTAGGAGTGTAAAATAAGAAAGCAATTTATTTCGCCGTAAAAAGCGAAAAGCTACTCGGGAAGACTGCTTTTTTCATTTTATTTCCATTGCGACCGGAAAGCTTCATTCGTTACCACAGTGGACACAGAAATCCATCACTCTTCAAATCATCTCCGGGCGGATCGCGTTTCCAATAATACATTCGAAATAACGGATCAAAAAAAGATCCGAAAGCCAATATAAAAGTTGGAAAAGCTTTTTCATTACGACACCCGCGAGAGGCAAGGAGAGGTCCTGCATTTCATAGTTCGCCACTCGAACTCTCCCGGCCCCGAACATCTGATGCCAGCCGCCGCCGCCGCCGTTCGCTTTCAATTTTCGGCGGCGCGTCCGTTCGCGCGGCGCTGCACCTCGGCGCCCCTGCGATCTCAAAGTTATCGCGCTCAATTATTTAACATAATCCAAGCCTTCTAATGTAGGTCGAGCGCCGCCGGGGGTATTACGGACTGTCATAATGGGGCATCGATTATTAAAGCTGAACGCAGACCGCGACTAAACCGGCGCGTCGCCCCGCCGCGGCGGGAATTAACACTCGGAGAAATATAAGGAGGGACGCGAAAATAATGCATATTTCTCGTCCTTTTCGAAAATCGTTCGAAGGCTTCGAGGCGGCGTGACTTCGTTCGGAGGGTAAAATCAAGCGCATAAAGGATCGATTAAAGGACGATTAGTCAATTAAAGGATAAATTAAAAAAATGTAAAAACAATTCTCAGGAGAGCGTTTTAATCTCTGATTTTCTTTGCGCGTTCTCGTACATTTCTGCCAAGAAGCTCTGCGCTTCGTGGCAGAAGCTTCGTACTTCAGCAATTCTTTATCCGCCATCGGGCGGTATCAGTACCAGGTTGTTAAATAAAGCATGAAATTCAATAAACCGTTAATTTTTTATTCCATCGATGCTCCAGATTCTGCATCGCGCGAAGCGACGAGGCGCTCGTTATATATTCTCGGCTAATTCCGCGATTAGAGCGGGGCAGACCTCCTCTGTCTTTTATGCTCTTTTCATGCCCCCCTCCGAACAAAATGCCGCGCGGCCCTTTTTTCTCTCTCATTTTTGCGAGCTCCTCTTCCTTCTTTTTTTTTTTCGACCGAACCATTGTGACTCCTCCGGTTACACACTTTACGCCCGCCTGCCAAAGGCGAACGCCAGACAATAGACTTTGTCTTACAAAAGGACAGTTAAGGGCGCGAGCCAATTTTTTTCCCGTTCAACACGTTCCATTACACGGTTATGATAGTAGCTGATTGTTTGGGAATTTTAAGAGAAATATAGGGACGGATCGGTCGTTGATGGGAGGAAAATTTTAATGTTACTCGAATAATTTATTGTTATTCTGAACAAGAGATGCTTGTATTTTCAATTATTCAACTATAACCTGCATTCTGCCTGTATAAAGCTCACAGCGTCATTTCTTTTTTTACAATTATTAGCAATTGAAATCGTCTAACTTCTTAAATGCGACGATGATGAACAAAAATTGAATTTCCCCCTCGTACATTCCAGCCTTTATATTCACCGAAAGCTCCCCCCAACAAAAATTGTTATCGATCGATCCGCGCGATATTGGCCTTACTTTTTTAATCCGCACATATGGAAACGTGATATTTTTCGCCAACAAATAACAAAAGTATCTCCATTATTCGACTCCGCGCAATCAAGCAAATGTTCACCGGCGCGATGCAGTACGCATACGTTCCGTTTTTTCCAGTATTTTGATATCGACTCGCTGAAAGCGGATAAAATTAGCCAGATCGAATAACTTCCATCAGTAAATTCGCGCCCGACGCTCGCTCCGCTTTTACTTTTAAGCCCGCCGCTTCGCATGTACGTCCGCGTGTTCATTTCATTCGGAAGCGCCGCTCGTTAACGAATCGATATAATTACTCTCTCGCCGACGACCAACTCGAAATATCATCCGCTCATCGTTGCTAAAAAAAAAAAAAAATTTTCTAAACTCGGCTGGAAACTACCCCGAATCGTCGACGGGAGAGATCCGCCAGTAATTTCGCGTCCGTAACGGCGGGCAGGCATCGTCGTCGCGGCGAACGGACCGCGTAAACTCTCGCTCAGCGAGCAAAGGACAACCGCGCGTGCCGGCCGTCAAATCCGGCCCCAAAAAGCAGACGGGCGTTAACCCTCGTTTTCGGCTCCCGCGCGCGACGCTCGTCCGACGCCTCGGGCCGATCCGAGGATATATACATATATATAAATCAGTTCGTATTCCCGAGGAAAGCGGCGACGTCCCGCGAGGTGCTTTAAATCGGCCCGCGCTCATTCATACGTACGCGCGACTCAGAAAATGGCTCGGCCGTTCGTTCGCATTGTCCGTATATATATATATGTGTGTGTGCTTGCGCGAGGGAGTCGGCGGGGGCGCACACCGCCGCGACTATTACCTCGTTCCGCGCGGCGCACTCGAGAGCTTCGTGCCACTGGCGCATCTACATAATTTGCATAATTTTCATAATGCATTAGCGGAATTTGCATCGGAACCGTGCCTGCCCGCCTGCCTGCCTGGCTCTCGCTTGTGTTACAGCCGAACGTACGGAGGCGCTGGTGTGCGCCCCTGTGTCTGCGCGCGGATCGCGAAAATATACACTTATCCGACGGTGGAAAGGTTATAATGCCGCGCGGACTGAATGCCGAGGTGAATTGTTAATTCGACGGGAGAGAGTTGATATTATGTGCGACGGCCGGGTTATTATTGCCAAGGAATTAGCGGGTGGCGACGAGGACTGAAGGATAATGTGCCGGATTTAAAAGGCCGCGATGCGCCGGGGATAATACGTCGTTTGACGGATTCGAGGAAGAAACGTTCGATCGCGGGCAAATAAAGCGATTGCGGCAAGGGGTTTATAAAGAACTGGAGAACGGAAAAGTTGCTGCGGCGAACGAGTGGTGCTTGGAATCAGGGGTTCATTAGATTTCGGGGCATACTAGTGGTTGGCAGGAGGCGATACGAGGCTATATAGCAACATTCTAATTGGAGCATCGACTTATAGAATATTCTGAAATAAATGCTTTAAATTAATCCGCTGATTAAGGAAGCTCAATAAATCGGTTTCATTCAGATTAAACATTCATTTAGCGTCAGCTGCTACTTTCAAATTTAAAAGTTTTGCTTATAGTTTTTGACCCGAATAATATTTCGCGACGAGTGATTAAGTACACAAAATTTCAACTGAATTTTTCAGCGGGACTTTATAAAGTTTATTATTATGCCCCGTTTTTACGTTTTAACTTATTTAAAAAATGTAATATAACTTTGAGACATCTCTGATTAAAGTTTTAACGAACCGCACTTTGTCTACCCCGAAGTAAGGAAACGAGCCATTATTAAATAACGAATTAGAGCTCTTCCGCCGAAGAATGTTTATAATTGCGTTTTGCCGAAATTGAATCTTTCACTACTAAACTGATAAAACTTCAAATAATTCAACGCCGCATTACAAGTAAAATAATAATTCAAAGCCCAATTTCCCTTCGACAGAATCGTCGGATCGTTTGTTTTTAAGTTCAAACTGTTAAATAATTGGCCAACTAATTCCTCGACCGGCAGGAGCTGCTCGAGCAGCAAAGTTATTTGAACAAGAATTACCAACAAGTACGAGCCTCTCTCTCCCCTCCGCTCTCTCACGATCCAAAGTCACCCAAAGGTGCTCTAATGAATGAATTTAAAGCTCCTCGCCTAACAATGCGTATAATGATGACGGAGGGTTATGCATTCTTCAAGCGCACGTATAAGAAGCCGCCCCCTCCCCCCCTTCTTCCTCGCCGCGTCAGCGAAACTTTAGCGTCGCCGTCATCCATCCGGGGGAGCAGCGACTCTCCTTAAAAATTCTTTCGCCCCGAACGTGTCCGCCCAGCGCGACCCTTCATTAACGCCGAGAGCCTCGTCCTCTCCGCGCGTTGAACAAGAGGAGGTGCGCGGGCCGGGCTTCCATTAGGACCTTTAATCCGCCTGGCGGTGGCGGCAAGAGGGAGAGAGAGAGAGGCGTTCAAGCATCCGCGAAGGTATTCCGAACGCGCGCGAAAGCAGAGAAAGCGCGCGCGCGAAATGAGCGGAGTTTAAGTATGAAACATTCCGCTTTGAATTAACATGCTCATTTTGCCGCGCCGAGAGAGAGAGAGAGAGAGAGAGAGAGAGAGGGAGAGAGAGCCCGCGGAGAGGACACGGGATCTTTTATACGCGTTCATTACACTAAGTACTTGGGATTTTATTTTTTTATTATTTTGCTCCCGAGAGAGCATCAGCTTTATGGCTCTACTGGTGGGCTTTCGAAACGAATGGCTTTATTATATTTTTTTTTGGGTAGGTGTTTTTGGAGAATAATGCAGAAGGGGATAGGGGGAATTGGGAGCGATGCTTTGGTACACGAGTTTTATGGAGAAAAATCTACGATTTAAGAAAAGGAGGGTAATTAGGTCAGGAAAAATCGCGGAGCTGCTCAAGACGTTGGAAATTGGATGTAAATTGAAAATTAGAGATCTAATACATTTAAGTTCATAAATACATCGCATTGAATTTCTCGGTGGATAATGGCGGACCGAGAGGTTAAGAAACTAATTACAATCTTATTTTTTCCATAACGGAAAATTTTCCCAGGCCGACGGCGACGAGAGCATTGACGGAGAGCTTGATAATCCTCGCATAAACTTACTTCTGTCACTCCTCTCCCCTTTTACAAAGATAATTTTCCGAGATACAGTCGTTGACCCACTTCTTATGTCACTCGGCCGAGCAAGTACACCGCCGGCATTCTTTTTGGTCGTCGTTCGTTTGCGGAGGGTCGGAAGTGCGCTTATCTCCCCGCGGTAATGATGGATCAAGGTAAGCAGATTACGTACAGTCCTCGCCGCCGGAGGATTGATTATATTTTATGCTAATTTCGCGTATACGGGCAAGTGCCCCCCCTTAATTCAACCTTAACTGGATCTGTTCCTTATCGGGCAATTAAATGTTTACGAGTTGCATGACACTTTAATAGCTGCATAAATATACCTTTTTTACGGGGAATCAGTTTTCATAAAAGGCGATTATCGGGCGGACTGATCTTTCGGGACGAAACGCGTGGTTCGTGTGTGCGGTTTAGTTTCTCAGGAACATTGTGTACGTTTTATATTCCCTTCATTTGCTTAAGGGAATTTAAACTGCTCGGAAAGAAATGATGTCGTTTCATGTAAATGTGCTGTGAAATGAAATCGGAGAAAATATACCTTCTATTTGCGCTGAATGCTAATTGGATAAAATAAATTATAAATATCGATTGAGTGACTGAAGTGAAAGAGTGTAAATAAAACTTGAAAGTTAATTAAATATTTAACTGACTTTTGAAGTGTTTCAATATTTTCCAATAATTTCACACCGTGTTCTATCTAGGATTTTATGAATTTCGATATGTGCGCAGGTTCTTCTCTACTCTGACCCACTTTTAGAATATCTTTGAGAAAAAAATCTTGAAGAAAATCTCTATCCTGAATAAAATTACAACTACACGAAGAACAGCGCAATGACCGAACATCTTTTTTGAGTGCAAAAACGGATAAAAATTGAAGAACCAATCTTATAACTAAAATCGATTTTTCTAATATTAAACATTCGATTATCTGTGTTAATTCCTATCAGAATAAAGGACGATGCCCACGGATTTGTAAAAAGAAAGAGAACGCAGAAAAACGTATAAAAGTAACGCTATCTTTTAGAGATGATCAAAATATCAACAGTAGAATAAAATTTAGTCTGGGGAAATGCAGGGAAATATGTAAAAAATTAAAGCCAATTTCATTAAAATAAGTGAAAAAAATCAAGATTTCATCCGGCATTCAGTAGTAAAAAGAAAAAACAAGAATTTTTTTTCATATTTCCCACTTAACAATCAATTTTTATTTAAATACTCAAGATTTTAAAAATTCTTTATTCTGAAACCGATTACATGCATTCCTCGTAAAATTTGACCATGAATTGTCGCGGACATTCTCCTTTCTTCCTGCAATCTTACTAAAACACTCCAACACTCGAACGGGCATAAATCATCATCCGCCGAAGCCGAGCAATCAGAGTCCCCGTCGCATCCGATAGCACAGCTGCTGCGAGAGCCAAACTGTTTGCCTCGGGCAACTGCGCCGACACGCATCCCGGAAGGACCGCCGAAGACGTGACTGACTTTTGGCATTCGAGTCGGCTTGCTTCTCTCTGTAGTGCGCTGCGAGCTGCGCATTCGCAGGCACCGAGCAGGCAGAGAGTGCCCGCAGTCACGAGACCGCGGACGGAATTATCGTGGCATCGACGTCAACTTATTTGGCCTATTACGCAATCTCCGCGCGGCACTTTGCGGAAACTATACGGACTGTCTCGAAAAGTCGCTCGAGGACTTGAGTTACACGCTTGTTATTTTGCTGGACTTTTTGCTCGGCGAAACTCGTAATGCGCTCTAAATTTTCTGCGATTTGCATTGTTTGTTGGATTCGCCTGTTTGGGGACAATTTGGGTTGTTATAAAAGCGTGTAACGTAAGAATGAATAAAGGTCTTGAGGACTATATCAGTTTCTACTTTAATTCCTACTTCAAATTGTTTTATGATTAATAAAGTTAATATCACAATAAACGTAAGAAAAAATAAAATATTATTCGAGATATATAAGTATCTTAAATTTATACATAAAATGAATATTACTGCAAGAGGATTGTGAACTTAACTTTGATTTCAAAGCATCTTGTAAAATTATCTACATTTAATATTCGAATTGATTATATGAATAATTTGATAGTCATTCTACAAAAATACGCATTTAATTAATCAGGAATACTGATTTTGATTAATAAATCAAAATTAATATTTATAGGAATTCATTCAAAGTATTATAAATTTAAATTAACCTTAATTAAACTTTTCGTATAATACACTTCCGTGTATTTATATCGTAAGCCAAGTTTATAATTCAAAGTTTATACCGAACAATAATTTCTACTATGTAAGAATAAAGTTTTAATCTTTTCCTGGATCAGCTCTGTCTGGTTTCTGGAGGCGCTTTTTGTCGAGTGTGCTCGTAAAATACATAGCGAATTCGCTTCAAGTCTGTTAAATCATAAAATCAAGTTTCGGGTTTAATATAAAATATATATGCTTTGATAATCTTAACGGGCTAAAGTATCGATTTACGAAGTTTTAATGCCGTTAATGCGCTTCGGTAAATTAAATTTTGTAACTACAATATCGCATTGCATTAAAAATTTTACACCCAAAACAAATGAAATTCCCCCGAAATCAGACGAATTCCTTTATTTACATTTGCTCCAAAACGCAATTATCGATCCCCCAATATTCAGGAGTTTTTCAATAAAAATCCAGCGCCCTCGAGCCGGCAACAATGTTCGTTCTCGGCGTAAAAAGGGAATCGCCAGAAAATCCCCGGCGAGTCGCAGCCAGCCGAAAGGGTTCTAATCCATTTGCTGGCTTTTGTCTCCGCCACGTTCTCCCCCCGTATGTTTGGGCGAACACACCGCCATCTGCCCGACGTGTCAGATACGTGTCCGCCCGACTCAGACGTGGAAGCACCTCCAGGATATTACAACGCGAGCTACACGAGCTTTCCACGGACGAGATCGGCTCTTTGCCCTCGGCCGGATTAATTTCGCCCTTCCATTAGGCTGGAACGAGATGCCGAGAATTATTAGCTGACTTCGGCGGTGCCACCGGCAATGACGCTTATAGAGGGGTACTTATGTGGGGAGGGACTACGAGGTGATTTCAGTTTTCGTCGGCTCCTCCGCCGCCGTCGCAATGGACCTCCATCACCGGCGAGGTCGATTATGATTTTTTTTTCGACGTTAACGCGCACCGTAGAGGCCCGAATGGCCGTCGTTTTTCTACGTCCCCGGAGATTACGGTCGAGCGGCCGCTTAAAATTTCCATAATCTATAATGTCCGCGACGGGAAGAAGTTTCGAGCAATAAAGCCCCGCGGAGGATTACTCTCTCGGGAGGAATCAAAATTAATTATTGAGAGAGAGTCCAAGTGTTTTCGTCCTCGATCGGCGACGACGCCCGTAAAGAAGCGCGCGCGCGCCGCGCGTATAAATTCCTCGGCGGGATCCGCTTACGGTTGCAACAATAGGAAACTTGAGCGAGTGTCGGGCGCGCCTCCCGCAACGGCTCGCGAGTATAATCTTCCCCCTTACCGGCCTACGAGCTCTCCTCTCCCTTTTTCGCCCTCTCTTTCCACCCCCGCTCTTATTCCGGGTTCCGCCGGGAGGGTAAAGAAGCTGACTTTGGAGTCCCGGAAAGAGAAACGATTATAAGTTAAAGTCGGACCCGGAATCGCCTTAATCGCACTTTCTATAACCCGCTGCGAATAAATACCAGCAAGAAAGAGGGGGAGAGAGAGAAGGTTAGAGCTCTCGAGCGCTCGGAGGTACGGTGGAGCGGCAAAAATAAGAGAGGGAGCGAGAGAGAGAGAGAGATTCTCGAGAACGCGGGAAGTGCCCGTAATTCGGCCTCCTGTTACCGGCAGATAATAACTTCCAATTTTACTTCGGCGCGTTGTACCTGCAAAAGTTCGGCGACAAGTTCCCGCTCGATGGGCGCCGGAAGTTTCGTGCTTTCTCTCTTTCTCTCTCCCTCTCGCTCTCTCTCTCTCTCTCCCGGCGAGTTGCCGCGATAAGTGTACGAATTGCGCGGATGTAATCGAAAGTGCACTTATCGCCGGCGATTAAGAGCGCGCGGAGCTGAAATTTCAGTCCCCCGCCGCCCCCCTCCTTCGCTTCCGCTCTCCGTGTATACGCGTCGGAACGTCCTTCGCGCTTTTCATAACCGTGAATTATCCAAAAACAATATCGGCTCGGAGAGCCGAAGCTCTCTCGTGAAACGCCGACGACGACGGAGGCGGAGGGGGAGGGGGGGTACCGGCAAAAATGAAATGAGCCGATGAAATTGCTCTTACGCAAACTTTCGACTCGGTCCAGGAGTACCTTCTCTTGACGAGCTTTCGGAGCACCCACTTTGCGAACTTAATGAACGGTAAAATTTATATAAAATTCATTATGAGATTGTCGAGTAATATGTTTTAGGATGGATTTTAACCGTGTCGAGATTTATGGCTTCTCGCAGCTATTTACGCTTTAAATTATAACTTGAAAAGATAATTTAATCGTCCTTTGAGAGGGCAACGTAGCCTCTTGTTCGAGATTCATCGGAATTTACTTTAATAGTTTTGACTTTTTGAAGAATTGCATAATTGTTTAAATAAAGCAGAGTATCGCTTTAATTAAATGAATACTTGCTCCAAAATGTAAGTAGTGAATTGTTGGTGGATAATTAAATTCATCTTTTAATTGTTAGCCCTTTTTATTGGATTAATTAAAATAATTACTCTTAAAAGTCGGAAACTGAATTGTATGCGCTGCTTATGAGAAGCATTTTGAATAGGAGCTAATTTTTGAAATGCTTCTTACGAACGGTAACACTGCAGATTCTAGCGTAGTCATAAGAAATTCATAAGTTATTCCATAACTTTAACGCCGAAACTTTCAAAGTTTGCAGTGACTACACAATTTTCGAATTTCAACCTCAAAAAAAAAAAAAAAAAAACGGATGAACATTCGGGAAGTTGAAGCAAATTTTCATGAGAAAGAAATAAAAATACACGGGGAAATCGGTATTATAAAAATTTATGACGTACGTTTTTCCCTTTAATACCTAACTTATCTCGTTTAACTAATTGTGTTTCCGCAAATTTTTTACGAGACTATTTCAAATTTTTCATTACATTGTTGTTTGAGCTCTTTACAGAGAGTAGGGCATGTAAATAAGTAAAGATACTTTATTATATTAAGTTAAATTCTTAGAAAAATATGGATATAAGCAGTTATTCACGCTTCATTTACGTTACAATCGTAAGGTTGTTATGTGATAGACTAGTATAAACAACTAAATAACTTTAAGATATCTTTTTATTCAAGTAATTTTCAAGATAAACAATATCAAAATGTATTTTAACCATATAGGTTAAATATAGATTTGCCCTCTATTTAAATGCGCTTGAAAGATGGGAGAAGCGATTATTGATAATGTCGTGGGGCTGCAAAAAACCATGTCAGCGGAAGGATGCCGCGGCGTCGGGGGTAATGAATTTCGAGCTGCTTTGAAACGAAACTCAGGCGAGATTTTACTTCAGGCAGGCGGCTGTACTGACAAGTCTAATGTACTTCACTAATCAGAGATAGGGATCGTAAATTACGGCGGACAAGATAATGTCTGCTTCTGTTATTCATTTTTCTTTTCGATCACTAATTACTTGCGGAAAATATATGTACCAGCCGAGAAAGGGAGATGTATCTCTGTCTGCTTCGCATTTTTAATGGTCGAGCTTAATTATTTTCCTCTGTATGCTGATTAATACTCAAGCCTAAGAAGATTTATTTCTAACGCAATACTTGTATTATTTATAACTCGTTAATTTTATTCTTGAAGCAGAATATGTATATTTTTTGTAAATCAATACGGCTTATTGAATTAATATGATATACTTTTGAGAAAAAACGAGCGTGTTAAATTAAAAATTTAATTAAAAAATTTTCTTTGTTTACATATGTCCCCGCCTTTATCCAGCAAGAAGAGTGGAAAAATTGAATACGTATATTACAAGGAAAATTTCGAGTGAATTAAAAAATCTCATGCGCGTCCACTCAAACTAAACCATCGCCTGCTCAAATTCTTCCAAATCAATACTTTCATTTCTCTGCATTTAATAAAAGTAAAAACTAATGAAACGCACTGGAATAACAATACATACACCAGCATTTCCGAAACGACTCGACAAGGTTGCAATTACGCCGGCAGCCACCGTAAACATTACTGCCTTTAATTAGTCCCCCATTAACCAAGGCCGACTGTTTCAGTCAAAATTGCTATCGCAGACATCTTGGGATCCGTTATCCCTGTTAATTAGCGCGCCGTCCCATAAACAATCTTTCGCCCCGCCGCGGAACCTCCGCGGCATATCCATTTCACAGTTGGCGATCTTCCCTCGCTCGGCATTTAAAGTACAAAGCGCAGCTCAAGTTGTAATAACCGCGCAAACAAGATGAAATTATAACCGGGGATTTCGCCGACCGCAATTACACGCTGTCAGGCGCCGCCGCCGCCGCCGAGCGCCCGGAAAAAAGAGAGAGAGAGGAGGAGCGGGTATGGAGGAACAAAAAAAAAAAAACAACTAGAAACGCGAAAAAACAAAAAAACGAAACAAACGCGTGGCTGGCTGCTGAGTGTAAGTTCCTATCTTGCACGAAATAAGTAGAGCGAGGCGAAAGTTTTTTGTCTGATTCGCCAGGCTCCTCCCCCCGTTCCCGAGCTTCTTTATCCGCGTCCGGATAAATATGAAAAAAAAAATAAACTTTATAGGCGGTTTAATTCGCCGGTTGCTGCCGAGGAGGGGCGGTGATACGGTAGTTTTGGGCGCGATGATTTTTATCGATCGCAAGCTCCGGGTAATTTAGGCGCATCAGATTCCCGTATTTTTAAGGAGGCATATATCTCGGAATAAGTAACCCGATCCCTGCCGCGTTTCGTGCTTTATTTAAAATTCTAATTTTTGCCTCCTTCTTAACCTATTTATGCTCCTGCTTACTTTGAAAGCCTGCATTACGTTTAAAGTTTTATCATCCGGTATCTTAAGGTCAAGAACCAAAGAAAGGATTAGAAAGTTTTCGCTGAAATTTAATGCTTTGAAAAGCCTCGGCGAACATAAAAATTCCATGTTAAAAACGAGGAGGCGGCCGAGAGAGCCCGGTAATTCTTGCAAGTATATACGCGCAGTTAGTTTGTTGCGAAGTTATAATTACAGTGGAGTCGTGGGTATTGTCCGCCACGGGAATTATCTTATGTTTACAACGACCCATAAGGTTTGCTATCGGAGTAATAAAGCAGCCGACAAACACGTAAATAAAACGAAACAAACGAGGGCCAAAATTCCCAAAACGCGAAAAACGGAATCGCACCAGCATATTCCGACCGATATTCCAACGCGATCTGACCGCAATTTTTTTTTCTCCACCCGCTTAAGTACGCACGTGCCGAGCTTGAGATTAAAATTTACGGATATAGCGGAGGGGGGGAGAGGGAGGGGGAGCGAAACGGCGGGAAAATTGCGCTCTTCAAATAGCGCAGCGGGTCGCATTGAAGGAGCGCCTCCCTCGTGTGCATTAGCCCCGCGCGGCTCGGGAATTCTAATAAACGCGTAGCTTACCGGTGTCTCCTCCCGGCTGCGTTATCGTCTTCGAATATATATGTGTATACGTCCGAGTGCTCGGCGATTCTTATACGGCCGGGGATGGAGCTGCCTGTTTTCTATAGCCGGGGGGGATTATTGCTGCGTTTCGCGGTGGGAGGGGAGGAGGCGGTACACTTGGTTCGCTGGAATTTCAAATGTTTCGTTTTACTGCGGTGGGAATGGTGACTAATCGGGATTGTGGGTCGAGGGGAGAGACTTTCAATTTGCTTTTTTCGTGCGTTTTCGTTTTTGCGGGCTTGCAATCAGCGTACTTGGGAATGCGTTTCGATGATTCGGAGTGAAGTTCGGGGGGAAGTTATATAAAATTCTTTCTCGATAAACTTTTTTCTCTATCGACGTGTGCATTTCGAATACCGTCAAAAATGTTTCGAACTTTTCGTTTCCAAAATATGCTGAAATACGCTGATTTAATAAATTCAACCGAGAGGGGCGCAAAAAATTTCGCGCAAACATTCGAGGTGTACGCGGAATTTTTCTCAGAATTTATTTGCACTGTCGAATTTGAAACCTTTCCCTCTTGTGCTAACTTATCTGCGCATTCAAATTTAATTAGAAGAAAAGCGCTTTAAAATTTCAGGTCTAATTCTGGGCTCGCCCAACGTATAAACTCCTTAACAAATTCGGCTTCGTGTTGGTGAACTCTTTGCCGTATTTATTTTTCATAATTATTCTTGCAAGAAACGCTGCAAAGAGTCTCTAATGAAAAGCAATTATTTTCTAAATTACAAAACGTGCTTAGTTTATATCGGGACTTTTTATTTCTCGTTATCGTCGTTAGTCATCTCTCTTTTCATCCTTTCATCTCTTTTTTACCTTTTTCATTCTCTCGGTTTATGCTGCTTTATCAAAGACTGCGGATAACGAATTTGGCCCGCCTTTTTCATCTCTTACAAATTTCCACGTCTATCTTTTTCTGCTTTTATTCTGGAATTTAGTTTTACGCATGCTAGATATTATGAGCGAGTATTTAATTGGCAAAAAGAAGCTTTTAACAAGTCTCATCGTTTCAAAAATACGAATTCATTAAAAAGATAATGCTCTAATACAAGTGTTTACGGCGAAAATTTCATATACATACTAATACGTATACTAATGCGCAGACCTTTCTTGATTATCCGAGAGCATTAAAATTCTGATATGCAAAAGGAAGGAAAGGCGAGTATCGGCGTACAGCGAAATTTTTTAAAATTAGAACTAGTTCAAAAAGCGTTTGAATGTTTTTTCAAAGCGTAGCGGCTTTATTATCGACTTTTTTTCCATTTTGATGATTACAAAGTTCTTTCTGTTTTATTCTTTCAACCGATCACTTTACTGCCCATTTCAATTGATTTTGCTTTTAAAATATTTTGTTTCAGTAGTAAAACCTCAATTCAGTCAGCCTCCCCTATAATAATTCGCGGGACCGCTACCTAATTTCCAGATTATATTCCAACTAAAGATTTCACCATGCAATCGTCCGCGTCATTAAAAGCTCGTTCGGGCGTTAAAATCCTTTTTAAAACAACGACTCGATCTCATAAAAGTCAGCCGAACCGAAAAACCGAATACCCCCACAGCAGCCGCAGCCGCGAATAAAAGATTCACGAGCAATAATCGAGCTAATACAAGCTCCTCTCGTAGTTCTGCCCCGGGCAGCAGCGAGTCATCGTCGCAGATGCCGTCGACAAATATTTGCCGGCGCTGCGGCCGCGAGAGACAGACCGAGAGAGAGAGAGAGAGAGAGCTGGGCTCGGTTTTAATCGATGAATTTTTAATCGCGGCCGCAGCACACATCAGCGGCATCTGCGCGCCTCTCTCGCGATATAACTGATATGCGAATGACAATGACACGGACGACCGCGTCGAAAATTGAATATTAGACGTCGCGGCCGGCCAGTGCGTGCGGCGCTACGCGTGTAAAATATAAATTAATAATAGCTCCCATCCCCCCTTGGCCGCCCGTCGATTTCCCCAGGTGACGGCGTTATGTCGATGCGCGAAGCGTACCGTTATTAAGTAAGCTCGCGATAATTACCGCGCCTCGCGAATATCGCGACTCTTTGACGACAAATTGATGATGAATCGCGAGACTGACACCGTTTATAATGAATTCGACGAGTCGACGACAGGGGACTCTGCGAATGTCGATTGTTGGGTCGTTCGATCTTTGTTCGTTGAGTTGAGGCGCGAACGTAAAAAATAAGGGAATTCGGCTTTTGATAATTACTAACTTTTGAAAAATAATACTCTTGTTTATTTAACAAACTTATTTCTATTTAAATGATTCAAATTTATTAATATTCAAATGAGGGATAATAAGGTAAATAAATAATTTGGGTAGTAAATCTAAACACATAAATTGTGACAAACCCATTATCTGATTAATATCATATTTAATAATTCCAATGTATAACATGCAATTTATTTATGATTAATTTAATTTAATGTAAATATTGCAGAGCTGAAATAACTTTTTTTTTTTGCAAAATTAGGTTTTTCTTTATCAATTATGAGTTTGAGTGGAGAGACGCAGGATAAGAATATACTTTCAACGTCTATACTCGGGAAAAGACGAAGACGATGCGTATGCAGTAAACTTGATTTAATGATGCCCTCAAAGGACGTAAAAACAGCTACATCAGCCTCTTTGTTTGCCTAAGTTTATTTGCGCTGGAATATGAGACCCAAGATATAATAGGAGCATATCCTTGTATATTTTTGATTAATGAGGAACGAAGGAAAATCTTCATTAAATTTATTTATATCGGTTCGTTATATCGAATTATATTCGGTGCGTCAATATAAAGGCATGATAAATTAAGTGATTATTATTTTTGGTATACTCTTAAATCGCAATAAGAGGCTTTGAAGAGCTTCAATTATTCACTGGGAAAATCGAGAAAATTATAAAAAAAACACGATAGTTCCATAACATGAAAGCTTTTCGTTGTTAACTCTTTCCGATCCGTTAAACTTTTTTTCTAAAACTGAAAAAAAAAACTAACAGAAAAGTGGAAAAAGAATCGCAGCCTATTTTGAACGGCTTGAACTTCGTTATAGAAAGCATACACTCGCTCCGCGCTTTTTAATTAACTACGCATTTCATGTTTCATTTGAAAATGCAATTTATAGAAACGCATGCCCTTTCAATCTCCAGCACCATACAGCTCAATCTCCCAAATTGAAACCGATAAATTTTTATTTTCGTATATACATATAATCGTGGCGCCGAACTCTCGGCGTCGGGGAAAAAAAAAATACACCCCGAAAGATTCCCCGTTTAAAAGCTTAATTTGCAAGATCGGCCTCGAACTGCTTGCCCACTTCCAGGCAAGTGCCTTCCTTATTTAATTACGGCTCCTCTTCCAGGCGCCGATCATCTGCTTTTCGCTCGAGTTATATATTTCATTTACTCCCCCCCCCCCCCCCCCCCGTACACGCGGAGGAGGCGCTGCAGTTTCTCTCCCCGGTAGGGGAATTTATGGCTCGTCCGTTCGAGAGAAAAACCTGACGCATGGGCCGGCGTCGCGGATTAAAATGTGCAATTTAGTCGAGTGTCTCTTCCGCCCTTAGCGGAGGAGGGGGTGGAGGAGGTAGGAAGCGCCGCTTCCCTCTCCCTCCCTCACTCTCTCTCTCTCTCTCTTCACCTTTTCTCCGAGCTCGTATTCAATGCCTCCGGGGAGCGTTAACGGCCGCCCTTTTAGCGCTTTAACCGTTCCGCGGGGCTCGAAACTGTGCGCCGAGCCAACAATTGCCCGAGCGCATATAATCGTACAAAGTCGCCGTAATTATCGTTTATTTTGTTAATTAAAGGAGCTTGTTTGTAATCTTTTGTGAGCACGGGAGAGATTAATTTCTTTCTTGTCGGCGGGCGCGCGCGGCGACAATTATTTCTCCGTAGCTAGACGGCTTCCCCTCTCCGCTTGGCGTTAGTTTGCTTTAACGCGGAGTCCCCCCCGATGTTTTCGCCATTTATTGTCCGGTTCGAGCATTCTCCGAGAAAATTGCGGCGTACATTTTATTGTTTTCATCAATTTTTTCTTTCGAAGAGTGTGCATTAACCATTTCCTTCTGGTTTCTCGTCGTTCTGCTTTCCTCGAGAGTAAGACGGAGTATTTCATCACCGATACTCAGCGGTAAATGAAGCGAATAAGCCGCCGCGATTCCTGTTTGTCCGACTAATACCGGAAATGGAAACAGCAATCATCGTCAGCGAGGATACTGGACTCGGAGGCTGCAGAGAAACCCGGAGAGGTCGCGGCGAGACGCAAGACTAAGCCGTCCAACCTGAGGTGTGCCATCTACATATGGATGATTACGAGTCGCCGCGGCTAAGCCGCATAATGCCGTAAACTTGAGGTGTCATCGCCAAATAGACGATTACGAGTTGACGCGGCCGTTGGAAATGCTACGCTCGGCGTCGCGCGCGATGGGGAATGAAAGAGAGAGAGAGAGAGCGAGAGGTGGTATTGCCGAATGTAATCGAAGGAAGTGACGAATTTCACGAAGTCATCGTCAAATTCGTCATGATTGGGAATATAATACTTGTGTGCGGACTCCGATAAAAACTCTTTCGTATTAACTGGCTCTGTGTAATGTGCTTCAGGTGCTTCAGCACGAGAGCTTGTATAGAATAGGAGTGTGCTCCCCGGCTGAGCCGTTGCATCTTCACGCCTCACTTCGGTATTAAAAGAGCCTCCTCCTTAACTGCTCCTCAAGAAAGCTTTTTTCGCGGAGTTACGGGCTCGTTGAATATTCGCGTCGGAGGCGCGAGGTCGTGCATTCGCCGTTAGAAGGTGCATCTTTGAAAATCAGTCGAGTGAAATATAAAATACGCATCGTCATCTTCTTACAACTAAATCCGTGCTCGCGGCGCACTAAAATTCTCCCCGGGAAAAGGTCAAAAAGGAGGTCAAGTATGAGATTGTATATACTTTGGGCTCGGAGCAGCATTGAGTATTAAGCCAGTGATAGTTTGTCTGAGCCTACGTATTCCGTATATAGGGTAAACATAATCTGCCGTCTCGTAAATACGAGAATCGCTTGAGTACCACGCGTTATACATATTCCACGAGGTAAACAAGCCACGTCAATGGTAACGAAATCCGTGCGTTAGTTTTCTTAAAAAGTATATAATCCATGTCAAATGTTTATCTACTGTCTTATAAAAACTAGAATTTTTTAATTTCAAGTCTTGTCTGATAATTATCGCCCAATGAAATCAACTTAACGTACATTCCCTCTCGAATGTTGTAAAATAAAAAAAATACTTTCAAATAGAATAAATCGTCTTAAAACCGAACTGCGCGCCCCGTGAAAATATCCCCGCGCCAACGAATATCTTAAAGTAAACAGGCCGAAATCAGTGAAACAAGCTTAAAGGGTCTCCGTCGCGTTACACCCGGCCTTATCGGCAGTTCCCCGCGCGGTTCGCAGCTGCACTCGAGCCTTAACGCAACCATATATTCAGCATTGCAAATCAGCGCAGAGTCGTGTATTGCCCGAACCTGTCGACACGCGCGCTGTTTGTTGTTTGCCGTCGTATCGGTCGACGGGCCCATATACTCGCGCACTAAAAATTAACATCCGCGGCGCGTTCGGCGCGAGCATTAGTTTTCTAGGGGGGTGGTTTTTTTTTGTCTTTTTTTTCGTTTCGGCGCCGTTTATTGTCATCGCCGAGTTACCTCGTTAGGATTGTAAACGGCTGCGAATTACCTGCGCAATTGCCTTCGGCGAAAAATGAATTTTTGTGGCAATTGCACCGGGAGGACGGTGAGAGGGGGCAGCCGAGCGCCGGGATTTACGCTGCCGCAGAAAAAATTAGCGCGATAAAAGCGCGGGAGTAGATAAGGAAAATGCTAAGCGACCTTTTAAACGCGGAGTCAACGAAGATTTGTTGCCCGTCGGACTTCTGCTTTATAATTATGTGTTCCGCCGAGTGTTAATTTAATCTTTCAGATTTATAGGTCGTCAATTTTGTGTTTTGGCTGTTCGAGTTGGGGAGTTATTTAACTGCTGATAGATATAGAATAAATAAATAATGATAAATACATTTTTATGACATTAGAGTACAATATTTTTTCGGATAACTTTGATATTTTGACGCATCTTAAGAATTAAGCATTTTCTGTGAAATGTGTGATTAAGGGTACAGAATCTGTAGACAACTGCAGATAATGCTCCTCGAAATATTGAAAAGATTCTTTAAATTTTTTACTAAATTAGTGCAGCCACAAACTGTATTTTAATTCAATTTGTCAATCTCTTTGAATGGTTAAATTTTTCCAAATAGTTGAAAAACATTTTGTCGCGAAATTCCAGTATCGCCGACTGAATAACGTCCCGAAATAACATTGGGTCTAAAAAAAAAAGAGTAAAAAAAAACGTTTTATCGACGCACACAACTCACTGCCCCTCGCTGTAAACAAAGTATAATTTTCATTCCCTATACTGCACAAATAATCTATACCAATGAAAGTCCCCCGCTTGATACGTCCGAACGAAAGTAAATAGCCGAAACGTCCGAGCGGAAAACGTATAAGACTGGCGAATGGAAACGAGCGGCCTCGTGTATCTACATCGCCCATCCGAATTTACAATCGGGGCTTTCGCGTGTACTCGCCTATGTAATGGTCACTGTATCTACGGAAAGCGCGGGCTAATAGTAATTATTATTGCTGTTTCCTACCCGCGGTAACGGCTCCATAGTAACGAGGCCTGTCTTCTCGACTGTCGTTCCCGCATAGACACAGTTTACTGAGGTATTTTAATCGATCCGAATGCGGAAATACAGACAGACCCACGGCGAGTTAACGCTCGCAATTCAAAGGCTCGGCTGATCGACGACAATTAGTTCATTTTGATTTCGTTCGTTGGCCAGCCCTTTATTGAAGTAATTTGTTGCGGAATGAGAAGGGCTGCTTTTCATTTTTAAAAAGCGGCGAATATACGAATAAAATTCATTTGGTATCGTTTAATTAATTTAATTTATTATTTATATGGGATAAGAGTGATATTATTGGAATATAGACCGTATATTTGTACTTTAACGTTCCCTTGTGATGCTTTTAATAAGATTTTCGAAAAATATGCGTCCTGAAAATTAATTCCTGGAAATTCAACCGTTATTCGTAATGCTCCTAATAAATAATGAATTTTCGCAATGAGGGACACTATAACAGGTCATGTAACTAATATGGGTTGCTTGAACTTTGCATACAAGTGAGATGAGATTTATATACGTTGGTGAAACTGATGAAAATGAAACTGTGTCTTGAATTACAAAATGATTTTCGCAACAGATATCGTATATATATGGTAAGTAGGTAACAAATACAATAATATTCATTTGTTTACAAGTATTACACATAACTAATATAACGACTTATGAAGTGAGAGATTGTTACAAACCAAAATTGTGATCCTACATTTTTCGCAGTAAATAGCAAGTTATTTCTGCTATCTTTTATACTTTAAAAAAATGTTTTATTTCTACAACGTCTCTTTTTGAGTAATATTTAAACTGTTCTTTGTTGGTGTACTGCAAACGTATTCTCTAATTAGGTGGAAGGACATTATTGTTTAAACCTGCACTGCGTTGCTTTGATATTATTCTCTTTACGTCAAAAAGCAAGAGCTGAAAAGCGGGAATATCTTGGATGCACGTTTTACCTCTTATTTTCTGACGTTCGCGTACAACAAAGTGTAAAAAAGACGAATGGTTAAATGAATTTATAGAGTTTGTTTGATCTCTCCATTGTGTGTCCGTGCTTTATTGTAATTTAAATTCTGATGCTCGCAAACGTAAATAAATAGAGGACTGACATAAGTATGTGGATGTTTTTTACTTTAAATATTTAACCCATTTCTTTCCAACCGAAAATTTTATAGTCGCTCGGTTTAAATCCAGAAAAGTGGTGTAAAACATCTGTAAACAAAATCCGAAAATACCATTCCCGACGTAAAAAGAGTTTATCTTTCAGAATCCGGGACGAAAACGAAAAGAAAATTTCAAAAGGAAGTTACATATGGCGGCTCGCCACTTTTCTAGGCTTAAAACCGATCGAGCATAAAATGTCCGCTTGGGACGAAATGGGTTAAGCGAGGATTTTAAGTCGAAAGGAAGAGGTTTAGCGAAACTGTAAACGCGTTTCCAAAATTCGTCGTATTTTTCCTAAAAACATTTTATTAATTCAACTAAGCACTGTTTCCACTACAAAAATGCACAATTGAATTTTTAATCGATTTAGTGGGAATTTCGGTTGAATTAACAAGATCTTTGTTGTTTTACTAATCCAAATTTTGAACTAACAAAAATACCATCAAGCTCTTTTCAATGAAAAATACAATAAAAAAATTTTTTTCTCGGTCTATATAACTATTTAACTTCGCAGAATCAACTCATGCAACTTTAGACAAATTTCAAATCAAGCGGAAGATTACCGCGAAATCCAAGATGAGGACTAAGAATAGCACGAAGACAATGAATAGAGGAGGACATCAACTTAATTGTCGTGGTTCTCTGAAATGCTGCGCAGTTTAGAACTACCCTAAACGAGGTGAAAGTCAATCCTCTAAGAGTTTCGGGTTTGTTCTACAGGTTGTGCAGAATACCGTGAGGCTTGATGCAAAATTAATGACGAGCTTGAAAGTCTTGGGAATTTAAGAAAAGCACAATCTTATCATTTCGGTTAACGAAAGTTTGCAGATTATTTAATAATTAACCTAATCACTTAAATTGTTTTAACTTAGGAATTTCGGTGCATATATTTGGATAAAATTAATACGTAATAATATTAAATTTAACAAAAAGTCGTACATCTATTGTAGATGATTAATCTGTAAAGAAAGCAAGTAAAACAAATTTAAAGACTTCTGCAAGATATTGAAGAATGCAAATTGATTTTTTTAGCTAATCAAGCGATGCGATCATTTGATGGGCGAACGTAGGTGGAACATCAAACTTTTTTTATCTTAAAGATATTTGTTAAAGAATTAAAATAAAATACTCCTATTTACTTTACTATTATATTCCAATCAAACCGAAGATGTTAAAAATTAGTTCTACGAAATCAAAGATAAATGCAAAAACATTGTAAGGAATTAATACGAGAGCAGAATAATCAAAGTAACTTGTGACTGTATAGCTAAATCCTATTGTACTTAGAGTTTAGCGACGGAACTTTATTCTAACATTACAGGTCAAGAGAAGTGCCGTATTGATATTCTAATTGTAAAATTCTTTAGAGAATTTGTTGACTTAATTAAGCAGCTGGAAATAGACTGTTTGACGTCATTATCGTCACTTGATGACTCAAAAGCATTCGACATAATGATGTCATTAAACCAATTGACACGAGATATTTTTACATTATCAAGTATACTTTATGGGCTAAATAAGTACTCTCACATCTACAGTTCTGAACAGAACGCAGGACTTTTTAGATTCAATTTTATTTACCAGCATGAAATCTGTAGCTTTGACAGCTACAGAAATAATTTTTAATTAACGGCAGAAGAGGTTAAGTAGACGACAAATGCAAGCGCTCGCAAAGGTCTATTTAAAAAAAAAAAAAATAAATAAAAATAACGCATACATCACGTCAATTAAAGTCACTCTCTAATCAAATTCGCACGCAAATCCCGCCGGGGAATTGAATAAATCCAACAGATTGATTGTCCGCCCCAAGAACTGCACTTACCCTCTTACTCGAATCGTCCACCGTTGCGCATTATCTGTTTCTGCTCATCGCAGCGCGCATAACTCGATTTGCGCGAGGGGCGTTCCGCGGATTAAATTTGTCTGGTATGGCGTGCCCGATATCAGTGGATACTGTGTTTTGGTGGGGCGGGGAGGGGGGATTAACCATGTAATACATTTCGCTCGGCTACGCAAGGAGGAGGCGAGTCTGCACTATAATTACACCCCGGCCGCAGTGCAATTACCGCCGCGGAGGATGATGAAGCTATTACCTGCACGAGACTCGCGGAAATAGTTCTGCTTATTTTTTAAGGGCCGATTCCGCCTGTACATTTTCGGAATATCGTTCGTTGTTATTATACGCCAGCAGGCCTTAAATCGCGCAAATTTCGTCCTCCGAAGGTAATAAAAGGACCCGCGGCCTAAACCCCCCCGACAAATCTCTTTTACGAGGCCTCGCCGCGAGCATTAAGGAAATCGTAACAATTTCTTCTTTTTCTCCTGCTGCTTTTTTTTTCTTCCTCTTTTTAAGGACAGAGAGAGAGGCTGTGTACACGACAATGCGACGAGGCGTACGGGCGCGCTTACAATCCCATTTGCATGTCGTAACGCACACGTTGACCGAGGAAACATTTGTCAGGAGCGCGCGTCACATTTTCATTTCTGCCACATGCGACTACGCGAGAGCCAACATCTCCTCGAGGAAAATAACTTTCTGGTAATGGATTTATATATTTTTCCAGTTTCTTTTTCCTTTTTTTGATATTTTTCGAGCCTCGCGCGGTTTGATGCGGTTTATGGGCGTACATTAAGGGGGTAAGTAGGCGCACGGAGACCCGACGGTCGAATGCGAGTTTTACGATTCGGTGAGCTGACAACGTATTGATAATGGTCGCTTGTCTAGATAAAAACGGCAGTTGAGAAATAAAGGTACTTAACGATTGAAAGGAATGGTATCTGAATAAAAGTAGACGTGCTGATCGTTTCCCTCCACATGTTAATATTTCAACACCATAATTATTGCCTTTTATTGTTATTAGCTTCAGAAGTTACCCAAACTTTTGACGTTTTTCCTGCTAATAAAGGTAGAAAGTAAATTTTATGCGCGCTCTTATAGATACAGAGTTTTATGCCCCCGAGCGTTTATTTCGTTACGGCGAATATTTGGAGCGGAGCGATTTAATGTTTACACTTGTGATAAGTACACGTTAATGTACTGCGAAATCATGTCGCCTGCGAGTCTCGTTCGAGTTTAAGTTTAACGAGGCGGTGCCCGCCTTGTTCTAATTTCGTGTCATCGATTTCGAGACAGTTGTCCTGCTCCGACAAGCTCTTCGAATCCGAGAAGACAGCCTCGACCATCACTTGACGGCTGGTCTTTGTTAGAAATTACATTATTAGCCGAGGCTTTGGAACTCTTATGGATATTAAGACAGAATATATTTGTAAGAATATTGCTTTTTTAAAAACTGTTTTTATTGTTTCTTTATTCAAGTGTTTGAAATCCGTTTAGAATTAGTCTGCATCTTCAAATTCTACCCTTATAAAAAAATATTAATTCATCAACAGAAAAAAGTACAACATCTTTATCTAGATTGGTTAGATTGAATCCAGCCGACAAGCAGCATGATGTACAGGGCTCCTTCGAAAAAAGAGCAAGCTTAAATTTACTGCAAATAACGCAAGTCAAAGTATAAAACATAGTAGTTCCCGAGTGAATTCAAGTGAATACCTCCGCACGCAAACTCTTGCTCCACTCATCGGCTTCAGAAATCACCCGGTACACACAGCGGAGTTCAAGATTAATACCGAACGAAGTTCTCTCGACCGCTCAAAGGGGTGGCAACATAATTCAGCGCGGCGTCTAGTCCCTCTCTCTCTCTCTCTCTCTCTCTCTCTCTCTCTCTTTCTCTCTCATCGTGTAAAACAGACACACGCAACAAGAGAGAAGCATTGAATCCGTCTTATCGGAGCCGACGATCGATCCCCAATCGGGTCGACGTCATTCCCTTTATACGCGTCGTTACGTGGCTTCGCGCGGCCGAACTCTGCCGAAGCTTATACGCGGCCGCGTGACAAATCCACTTCCACGGGATCCAGTTACAACGAGATCGTTCGCGCCTTTGGTTTCGCTCTCTCTCCCCCTCCCCCCCCCCCCCCGGCGAGGATTTCCAATTAGCTCGGGGGAGGCCGGATCACAAACTTGAGACGAGTTGCCGGAGCGGAAGAGCGGAGGGGGGAGGCTGCGAGTGATTTATGATCTCTTTGTAGCGCCGAGGGATGGGAGATAAAAAGGGTGGATATACTTCTTTCTGGCGGCCCGGCGGAGGAGGGAACACGAGCTGCTTCGTTTTTCGTTTGTTCCTCGTGTTTTGAGCGATCTAAGGACGGGCGTCTGCCGACTAAATTAGACGGAGGAAAATGATAAGCCTCGTTATACATCAGATTTTTCAGGCCGGGCTTTTTCATTAGGGCGACGTTGGCCGGGAGTGACTAATTTTTTATGCACAAAGGGCACTTAAATGTTGTTATTTAAATTCTTGTTCAAGAGTGCGAACAAAATTAAGTTATTGAATAAATAGGATTTTTAGAGAATAGTTACGGCATGTTTGATTCATTTATTCTTAGATGATAATATTTAAGTGAAAACACCATTATTAGAATAAAACAATTACAATTCTGAGTATTTTAATTTATCCTCGAATAAATGAAAAAACAACAAAACTGTTCAGATTTCGCATTTAAAACATTATCTAGGAAGTAATAATATGTAAAACTAGAAATTAAAAATTAATATGCAATCGATAGAATCACATATGAATCACAATGATTTTGATAGATTGTACAAGTCAGACGCTTTGCATTATAATTGGTAACAATATATATTTATTGACATCGGTTTTGTGATTAATCGCCTCTTTTATGCTACAAGTGTAACTGAAGTATATAGGCAGTTAACGGTGATATATTTCCCTGAGGGTTCTCACGAAAAATTCGTAACTTTCTTTTGAAACAGGATATCAAAAAGAAGGGGGGAAAAACTTTTCTGCTTAAAGACATTGTGTTTTTCTGGGATAAATTTTCTCGGGCTGACTAGATTTTTAAATCTTATATAAAGTTTTAATTTCAAAATAAATTTTTTACGCTTCAGTGCTCGAGCAAAATACGTACGGAAATAGTAGTTTAGTCAATGGTTCAGACCATTATTGATTCTGCGTTTGCCTGTGTTATGATCAACAGATTACCGTCAATACAAAATAATTTCGAGCGATATATCATGCCAAAATTTTATTGGCAATTGTAAAACTTTTTACGCGCCCTTTAAATTGACGCAGAAATAATGTCCAAACGGATATAATTCAAGATAAAAATTCCATTTGACGTCAAACGGAATTTTCGAATAACAAAAGTACGAGAAGACGAAATTTGTTCAAGTTTTCGAATAAACTATAATTTCCGCGCTGATCCAAAGTTTTAAATAGACATAATTTACGACCTCAAGCTCGAAAGGAGAGATAATGTTCCCCAAACTACACCGTCCGAAGCAGCGATTACAGAAAAATAAAGCAAAGGGGGGAAAAAAATGACGAGCGGCCGGGTGGATGGACGGACGGGTCTGCGCGAAGACAGAGAGATAACGAGTTAAAAAAAAGGGAGACCGAAGCTCGGCGGATTCGAGGGAAAAGACAGCGAGAGAAAATTGCGTGACCGCGAGCAATCCAGCTTGGTCTCATTAGCGAAGTCGATCGTTAAGATGCGAGGTATCGCGCGATAAGCCTCGGCAGCCTTCGGTGCTCTATTGCCCCGAGCGGTAAAAAGCCTCCCCCCCCCCGTCGAGGCTCGCGGGCCTATTTTTTATATTTTCATATTAACTTTCGCGCTCGTAAATAAGAAGCGGCGCGTTTAACACGCGGCCCGTTTTGGCGAGTATACCTTTACCGCCACGAGGAGCCCGTCACACGTATATATATAGGAAAACGCGCGGAAACGAGGATGACAGGGACGAAATAAAGAGAGCTATTTACGGAATGTCGTCTCACGCGTAAAACTTAACTTTTAGGATCGCCGGCCTCCCTTATATTGTTTCGAATTATTTACCGATACTAAAACTAAGCTCTTCGCTTTAGAGGAGTCTTGCTTCCATTAGGGTTGTTAGAGCTCCGCGGCTACTTTTCTTTGATTACGGGGGCCGATTGCCCCGACTGAGAAGGCACATATTCAACGCTTAACGGACGGGAAAGCTTGCTGAAAGCTTTGGAGAGGAGATTTTTTTTTTTTTTTTTTGTTTAAACAGTAATTAGCTGAATTTGAAATTTGTCGTAATTAAAGGCAATTACATGTGTTTTTGTAACATTAATTAGCGAACTTGCGTAAATGCACTTTCGAGTTTTAAAATGTGAGCGAGTGGTTAGTTTAAGCTAAATGTGGCAATTAAATTCACAAAACTCGCTCAATCTATCACGTTGAATATTAGCTTACAAAAACTTGAGCGTGTATAGCGATAACTTCTGAAATAACATTACCGCCGCTACCCTTTAACTTAAAATAACTTAATAAATAGAAGCATTACACGCTCAAACAAATTAAGATTAAGTCTAAAGCACATGATTCAATTGCGCTATGCCGCATATATAGCCGGCAGAACTACTAATTCAATCAGGTGATTTTTTATCTCCCGCGATATGACTAAACGCAGGTAATCGATTCGATATTTCATCATTTTTCCAAAGAGCCATTCTTTTAACGCTCTAATACTGGCCACTTTATCATTTCGCGTTTACTTCAAGTTAAAAGATGCATAAGAAAAATTTAATTTTCTTGCACTATAAATCATTCGTAAGTTATTCTTCCCTTTTATTTATTACCATTACCTCGCCGTAAATTTCTTTTGTTTTTTGCGATAAATTTAAACAAAATTTATGCAAAGAAGCAACTGTTGCTCGTAAAATGAAACCGCATCGTCTTTTTTTTTCACTACATTTACCATTTCATCTTATTGGTTATAATTTTAAGTATATCGTCACGGATGACATCATCCGCAGACGCTTATCAAAACCGTGCACGAAAAGTGTCTTATATCAGCTCGTCGGTTTCCAGCATTGTATACACCTCGGCGCGCCGGGCAACAATATCTCATAATCACTCCTTATCGCCCCGCCGTCACGTGGTCCCTATTTTAAAACCGTATAATTTAATAAAGCGAGAGCGCTCGCGTTTACTTTATCTCGCTTAGCGCGCCGCCGCCGCCGCCGGTGGAAAGGCAAAAATCCTCCCCGAGCTCTCCCCGCGGAGCCGGAGGCGGCCGCCGCCGCCCCGGGCAAAAATAAAGTACACGCCCGTAAATGCGGGCTACTTAATAAAATTCACGTTTCGTCAGTCGCGCGGCGCTCGGATTCGCGACACGGAAAGCCACTTGGAAAAATGCGTCGCCGCTTATATTTGCACGCGGGGGGGAGGGGTGGAAAATTTTTCCTCGACACACATAAATTCCCCTTGCCAAAGTGGTCTCTGGTCTGGGTCTCTCTCTCTCTCTCTCTCGCCAAGCACAGCGACGGCTCGCGAAGCGCTCTCTCATATTTTAAACGCGTTGTCTGACTTGTATGCGCGTAAGCCGCGCGGTGACTGGCCCGCGCCTTCTTTTTTTTGTCGGAAAGAGGAGGAGGAGGAGGAGGAGGAGAGTGAAATTCTTTCCCGGCGCAATTGGCGGCCCGAGTGTTATAATGCTCGGGATTTATGAATTTTAAATGGAGGATTCCCGAACGTGCGAGTTCTTTTCATTAAAACTAAAGCCGGAAAGGACGGGGATAGTTCTGGAACAGAATTTCTCTTTTATTGCCGCGTCCGATGCGCGGCTGCTGCCGGTGTGCATGACCTCCCGATGAATAATTTATATTGGGAGGAGCAATTACATTTTTTTTTATTAAACCTCGATGTTATAATGATCTTTGAAAGACTGTTGTTAACGTCTTAATTTAAGAGTAGCGTGGAATTTGATTTTTCTTTAATTTATTAGTTTTTAAACTCAATTGGTAAAGTGAAAGTAGATAAATCAATTATTGATGTTTATATGTATTATAATACAGTTGCGTACATAACAATGTATGTATAAAAATCTGGTGCAAAGAAAGTTTTATTTATAATAATACTTGTAAGTGCAGCATATCCGAACAACTTTGAAAATGTTTCCCTCTACCCTGCGCACTCGACCAAAAATAGTATTTTCCAACTTTTCATGTAACACAACAACAAAACAACTTTTCGAATCTTTATATATAAAACTTGCATTTTATTATTGCCGCTCGAAAAATATGATTGGCAATCCTTTCATCGTTAAACTACATTACACTTTTGAGTCAAGCAGCAATTGATAATTTTCAGAACCCTCTGCTTAAACCCCCGCCGCAGACGAGAAAATTAGAACATAAAAGGAGGCCGTCCCGTCAGAATTAGCGAAACCGTAAGTATATCGGCGTGTCTCGGATATTGGAGACCCCGCAGCACGTAGTTTTCCTCCCCCCAGTCTCCCGCCGTTCCTTCTCTATCACTCTCTCGCAAAGCTCGCCGACTCGGTCGCGCGCGCGCGCACGACCGAAACGATTTGTCCGTTTCTCCGGCGTGGATTCGGAGAAAAACTGGGCGCGCCGGAGGAGGTCGTTAACAACGTCGAAAGTGAAAGACAAAGGGTTCGGTGGGGGGAGCGACAAAAAAAAAAGCAAAGCAAACGGGGAGAGACGAAAAGACCGCAGTCTGCGGCAGTTTTCCGTCAAAAAAGAAAGTAGTCTCCGCGGCCGCGCGCGGCTAACAATACGTTTTCCTTCGGCTTTTTTGCGCCCGTCGTAACGGGTGAAGTGTCACGCCTCCGAGCGCGCGGACGGCCGAGGAGCGGCTGACAAAAAGCCGAAACCTTTGATGGCATCGAACGAGTAAACACCGAGGAACGCGGGCCGAGTCGTTAGGAAAGCTTGATACGATTGCTTACGAGATTTTTTTAATGAAGGTGTCGTGCGCCGTTTGATTGTTCTTGCCTGGTCCGCTTTGGAAAGTGCTGCGGATAGATCAAAGATGATTTGGGGTTTTTAATCTTGGGGTATTTTAAGGCGGAAAAATAAGTGTTCCGCGGCTAAAGGATGCTTAAGATTTAGCTTTACGTTAAATTTTTGTTTTTAATATTCAGGCTAAAATTTTATCAGAATGTCAGTGTTTGGGAGTATTGCACTCTACGTTAAATAAATGAATATTTTTTTAGGCAAATTTAATTAACAGGTTTCAGAAATAATTCTATATGTATAGTATATAACTGAAATTGAATAACAAAAAAAATTAAAAAAAAAAAAAATAAAAAAATAAAATTGAATGATAACCAATTAAACAAATGAAAAAGAAGTGGTTCGATAAAAATATATTGAAAACGGAAAAATAAATTCTAAAACAATGTTTATGCTATTTTATAGGTTTTTTTTTTAAATAAAAACACTGGTATTTACTGTAGGAAAGCTGTAAACACATGTTGTTTAGTGATAAAAAATTAAATCAATACCAAACCATCAACAATCAATTACCATCCCGACATATAGCATTCGTACTTGGCGCTTACGCTTCCCCGAGAGCCTCTCGGCGTCAAAGCGGAAGGTCCCTCAAAACGCTCTAAGCTAATGGAAAGTCTGCGGGGGCCGCGAACTTTTAAAATTAATTGCATCTAATTTATCCCCCGCGAACTAACCGCCGCGTCGCGTCCTCGAATCCGCGGTGGCAAAAACGTCATTAGCACGGGAAGAAGAAAATTCGTTTGTTTTCCAACTCTCTCGCTCTCTCTCTCCGCGAGAAAATTTTTTTTCCCCCCTATTGTCTATGGCAGCCGGCAGTCAAGTCCTTCATTGTTTGCGCTACAGCGGAGGCCAACAACAAAAAAAAGCGGAGCCCGGCTAAAACGACGAGGAGAGCGCTGAAAGGGATAATACTAGGTGTATCTCGAACGACTCGAGTCTCGAGGGCTGCGGGGGCTAAGTATCAATTACACGCGGCCGTCCCGTCTAGGAGGGAGTTTTCCAGGAAATTCGCATAGTAAGTCAAGCCCGGGACATTGGTGGGACTCCTCTCTCTCTCTCTCTCTCTCTCTCTCTCTCGGCACTCGTTCCCCCGGAACAATGGCCTCGGAGCTCGGCGCTTTTCATTTGCATATGAATTGGAGGGTGGGGTGGGGTGGGAGCGTTTCAGTAGTTGCGGACAGTGTGCGGTGCGCCGAGCACGGGATAGCCTCAATTGTCTCTCTGTCACTGTCTGGCTGGCTTACTCTCCTGGTTTGTCCGGAGCCCGTAATTTCAGGGGCGGCCCGAAAGATTCGAATGTTTTTCTTTAAGGCGCAGCCCGCGCGCGGCTAAATGCGATTGGATTTGACGGAGGGGAGTCGGAGAGAGGAGCGGGGCGACGGGGCAGAAGCGCTGGAAAATGCTTTTTTATTTGTCGATTTGAACTCGAGATTTAAAAGAGTGCAAGACGCCGTCGGCGCAAGTGTTGTATTATGATAAAATATTGCTTTACAAAGTCTCGAGTAAATGCTTTTAATACACTTTTTCTCAAAGATAAAGGGGAAGGTAATAAAATTTCATTTATTCCTCTTTTTTTTTATGTACTGGAGGTTGCGCGAGGAAAATTCTAAAAGCAAAGTAGTGGAATTTTATGGTTTGAGATTGCTTCGCGAAAATTCATTTTGTGATATATACCTCGAAATCGCTACGATAAAATATTATGATATTGGGTCATTATCAACTGATTTTATTGAATTACTAACAATTATTTACTATCATTAAAATTTATTCGGGAACTCATATATTCAAGTATCAGTTGCGTGTACATAATCCTTTATTATACAATTAATAATTGTAAAACGAATCTTGCATGAAATTCAATTTTTCAAATATTACATAAATCCACCAAAATGATTATAAGTTTAATTATGTAAATTTTATTGTTTTGCCAACCACCGAGTAAATAAAACTTTCTTTTTTACGTTATTTTCAGAGAAAGTTGCTTTCGTCGCAGCAGTCAAACGTTAAAATATAATTTTAAAACACAACCGGTTTGCATTCACTCAAGACATCGAGACAAGTACAATTTTACTTTTAACTCCCAACGGTTGTTAAGATTCGTACAGCGTGCGCTCTCCACCAAACGCAAACGATTACGCAAATCCCCGAATTCATCAAGTTAAAGTACTCGTCCGTACGCAGCTCCTCGGGATCGCTTCTTCAGATCGAAACAATCTCTCCCGGATTCCCAGCCGCCTTAAGTCTCTCTCGCGCGAGAGACACGTAGCCGCTTGCCGCGCGGCTCCCGACTCTCTCGCGGCTTCCTTAAATTACCGACTTCATTAAGGAGCAATTACGATTTTAGTCAAGATCGCGCACCCGGAGTTTCCATCCCTCGTGCAAGCTCCGCAATTCCGACGAACTTGTTGTGCTCTCCGCGAGGGGCCAAAACAATTTGGTCCGCTTTTTTACTCGTCGTAAGAGAGATAGAGGGGGGGAAGAGAAGCGCGCTTACAGCCGCGCTGCGTCGTCTGCGCTTTTCGCGGATGCCAGCTTTTGAGCAGCGTCGGTGCATTGTGCTGTTGTCTTAGGATCCTGCTGCGAGTTGAATTCCTCCGGCTTTTTTGTTCCCGATGCTCAAGATCTATGGAGCGCCTCTGCTTTTGAAAGCAAACACTTTTTGCGGCCGAGGTTTAGCGTTTGCACAGCGGGATTCGTGCGCGGGGGGAAGTTAAATATTTTGGCGTAACGTCTTATTCTGCGACGTAGAATTGGTGAATTAATTCGTTTTGAATAATTTGCTCGATGGGATAATTTTGACGTTTTATTCAGAAAATTTCTTATGTATTATACTTGTAGACTTAAGATTTTTGTCTATTTTGATAACAAAGCGTTTTGGTATTTTTTACTCGTTTTATACTTAAGCTATCGTTTCGCTCAATTAATTTTATCCTTCATCTTGCTTTTAAGAGCTATTTATTTTTTATATGGGAATCTTATGCACACATGATACGGCAGTTCTTTCATTTTATGTCACTGACCGAGAAAAAAGTAACTTCTTATTAAGCTACATAATATCTTTACGATTTTTAAAATAAAATGTGGACACTTATTCTGCTCCACAAAAGAAAGCTATGTTATCATTTCTGAAAAGAATGGTATTTTAAGATTACTTAATTAAAAAAAAAATCTTTTGGTTTCTTCATTTTTTTTTTATTTACAAAATTTATGTAGAAAATGGCTCTAACATGAGCACCTAATAATTTAAAAAATTACAGGTTATTTCAAAATTACACTCTTACAATAATAATAACTGTGCTTGAATTCGCTGATATTTGAATACTGATTACAATGTTCATATTGCAAATCAATATTGTGTAATTAATTACAAACTGCAAATGAATAATTATTACAATGCACCATTAGTACTTCATTTAAACTGATTAAACTACTAATGTCTCATGAATATTGCCAAGTTCTATAGAACATGTCACTTTTAGTTTATTCCGAAGAAAAAGTCAATTTATAGTTTTAAGTTTTTAGCGTTTCTAAAAAAAGTCGGTACCTCAAGTATTTTCATCTTTTAATTAATCTTCGTCTCCGTATTTCTTACGAATATTCATCTTATGCAGTACTGTGACGGCAATATTTTGTCGAAAAATATGGCGAATCAGAACACGACCACCCTCCCATGATGTATGCGGGCTTGCTAGTTATAAAAATATGAATAATAACCCTTTCTTAAAAATAGTGCAAATTTTTTCAAATCGCAGCTGTAGCAATTGTTATTTTAAATATTAAAAACACCAAGAACAAACGATCAGCCGCAGAAATTCTTAATTATCTTCCGTTGAAAGATTTTTTGTTTTTATTCTGAATATCTCTTGTATAAGAACGAGAATAACGAACCTAATTTAAAGAATCACTCTGTAATAAATTATTGTGTAAAATAAGAAATGAAACGTATAAGAAGCATGACTCTCCCTTTTAGCTTGGCTGAACAAAATTTTCTGAAATATAAATTTTGGGCGAGACCGAGCTTTTTCATTCTCATACTCTGTTATTTTTCAGTTGCTGTTCAGACTCCTAAGTTTTCTGTCCTCTGAAAAAGTGTACGCTTCGCGAACATTTCAACTCGGTACATTTTACGTTCGGCTAAATTTATAAAAAATTCAAAATTTTCTAAAGCGCGACACAATCAGCATAAAAAAAAATTTTGTTCCGGGGAAAACCTAGAAAAAAAAAAAGATTCATTTGCATTTTTGCGAAAATTTAGAAAGCCACCGTTTCCCCCTCCGCGAAAACGAAATAACACCGGTCATTCGAACAAAGGCATCCTAACATTTTATTCGCACTATATGTATAGCGCATCCGAGGCAGCACCGCGAAATTCAGTATTTTCATGGCATGGATTCGAAGGCCCCCGCATATTTATACATTGTACACATCATATCCAGCCAAAGTTGAGACGAGTTCCAGGCGAAGCGCGCTGCGAGGCCGAGATGAGAAGGAGGAAAATTTCTCTTTCTTCTCTCTCTCTCTCTCTCTCGCTTTCCACGTCTCTTCAGTCTGCGCTTCTTTAGCAGTCTCCGGGTAGCAGGGAAAGATCGTGACCCATAAAACGAATTCGCCAGCGTCGGAGCCCGCGGTTTCCAAAGGGAAGAGACGTACTTACTCCCTCGACGAAC
The DNA here is from genome assembly GCA_900474385.1 of Ormyrus pomaceus. Lineage (NCBI taxonomy): Eukaryota > Metazoa > Arthropoda > Insecta > Hymenoptera > Ormyridae > Ormyrus > Ormyrus pomaceus. Next base: position 38,675 of record UCOM01001105.1, read on the forward strand.
GACTTACCTCTCTCTCTCTCTCTTTCGCTCTCTCTCTCTCTCTCTCTCTCTCTTTCTCCCCGAATCTCTCGCACGAAATTCACGAACAAACAAAACTATTCGTCTTTATCTCGGGCGAAGTATCTGCCCGAAATTTGCCGGGTAACGATGGGCCCTTTTATGCGAGCTGTCTTTTGCGTCATAGGGTAAATATTAATAAATGTTAACGAAGAGGATTTTAATAATTCAATATCGTCTGCCGTTCGGAGCTTCTAAAAGAAGAGTGATAGCCGGGATATATTTTATGCGGTCCGTTTGAATATTGAGTTTTAATTTAATTTATTTGAATAAACGCCTGTCGACGCTCGAGTAATTACAGGTTCTAAAAACAGACGGTTAACTTTTTGCTTACTTTTTGTTAGACTGAAGGCATTATTGAATAATGCTCCCTGGAATGTTTTTGTTCGTTAACAAGTTGCTAAATAAAGGAAGTTATTTAACCATCAACAACTTCAATTTAATAATGATATGTGCATTGGATTGTTGTGAAACACTGCCGAGGATACTTTAATCAACTGTTATGCTTCTATCATACGGTGCCGTCAGTATTTCTCTCCTTTTGCACTGACATACTTTATGGCGGTACTTTATTTATCTCGTCGCTAACTTTTGCAATTTATCTGCGCGCGTAAGCATTTCAAAATATTTCTGATGATTGCTGCGCTTTATTTTTTTTCGACAATATCTTTCTCAAGCAACATTTTTTAGATGTATATTTTTGCAATCCATTTCGCGATATCTCAAACGAAATTGTCTGCTTCAAAAATAAGGCAACGGAGACAAAAAACGGACTGTTTCGTTAAGAAATTATAGTTGATGACGCTTCGTTAAACATTACTGCTTCATTTCTCGCATTTCGCGTTCCACTAATTATTCTTTAATTCCCGTATCGCGAAGATTCAAGGCATATAAAAATACAGCGAGCGCGACCCAGATTATTCGCCAATTAACGAATTAACGAGATCCGAAAGAAGAAAGAAAATCAAGCGAAACGGATTATTTTCCGAATTTCCAAAGTAAACTCCGCCCTCGTATATTATATGTATATACTCTCGGCAAACTTTCGGCTCCGCATCTTTTCTTATTTCGTCAAGTTTTTAACGACCCGAGCAAAAAGGAAGCAGCTCTCTCTCCTCCAGAGCAAACTCTTCTTTAAATCATCGTTCGCCAAATTCTTCGTCCCTCCGCCGGTATATATTATAAGGCGCGCGCAAAACTAACGAGGGCAAGAAGCAGAAGGGAGAGAAAATCAGAGAAAGAGAGAAGAGAGAGCAAGAGAGGACTTAAGCTCGGCGCGCCGCGCGGTTTTAGTGCCATTTCGTAAGCTCCAGTCGGGCGGAGAGGCGCGAAGGACTCGAAAAAGCGAAGCAAATTTTTGCGTCGCTTCCCCGGAAAAGAGGCTTTGCATACACACGCTCCCCGTGACTTCTTATTTTGATTCGAATAATCCCCCCGCTGCAGCTGCGCAATCTCCTGCTTTCTCTCTCTCTCTCTCTCGCTCCCGGGGACGATCGATGCAAAATACCAGGGTTGCAGGGGAAATCCCTTCCCCGCGTCTCGGCCACGTCAAAATGTAAGTTGAGAAATGATTTATTTAATCGATGCCGGCTGGGATACGAAAAGCTTGCATAAAACTTGGGAGACGGAGCCGAGATTCGAGGGACGATATTCTTCGAGTATTGGATTATGACTCGGGAACGCGATTATGTATTCATTCTCTTGCGCGAGTGTGTTTTATGCGTGCGAGGTAATTTCTGTTTGATTTAAAACTTGTGAGAGCCTGGATGATGAATTAGAGAATGGTAATTTTTTTCAGATACTCGCTATTGCTATGCGAACCATTGTGACGTTGATAATACAGTACATTCATTTTCTTTGTGGTTTCAAAGTAAAAACAGGACGTTGTCGTTGTTGCTGTTTCATATGTTGATGCGTATTTTACGCAATGATAACGGGTAATAACATTTCGGATTTCTGGGTTAAAAGGTTAAATAATTGGAATATGAATTTAATATCTTGTTGCTTTTATTAAATTTGTTGAAGATTTGAAAGTGATACTTTAAATTTTAATACGTTTACATTTTACACTATTCTTGAAAATGGGGTAAAATTAATTTAATTAAAAAAAAAAAACAAGAAAGCATTCTCGCTAATTTTTTCGTTCAATTTCGAAACGCTGAAATAGAAATGAAAGCGCTTAAAAGTTTTACTAAAAATTGGCCGGTACAAAACTTGTAAGTCGATTAATATTTTTGGAGATGTTTGTAAAAAAATGTTAATATTGTAATTCTACCGTGTCTGCAGAAGGGATCCTTTCAAGAAGAAAGATCCTAAATTGACAAATACTTTATCTTCTCAAAAATTTCACGATGCAGTATTTAAAAAAAAAGCTACAAACTTGAAAAAATAATGTCAAAGATTAACAGTCCTTATGCCGCTTAAACTCAAAGGTTCAATTTAAAAATCACTCCCTAAAATAAATCACAAGTGCCAGCAACAAACAACTCGTCTCCAAGCCGATAAAATAACTCGAGCAGACCCGAGCATCAAAATCAGTCCTCGAGGATACACACTTGCGAATTCCTCGGCACGTTATACCTTTCCCCCATTCGAGTAAAGAGCCAGGAGTCCCCCGGTGGCTCCCATATCTCCGACAGGTACATATTCCCCGGCACGCGGCGAAAAAGAGAGAGAGAGAGAGCGCGACATAAAGAGAAGTCGCGACGCACACACACACACACAGACGGCACGAGCCCCGGGATTCGACCAACTTGGCGAAATAAAAGTATGTACGTCGCGCGCAAACGCGATAAGCCGCGCTGCAAGGAGAGCGTATCTGAAAGTCGGCGCGGCGCTGCTCTCTCCGCCTCGGGAAAATATGTAAAGTTACCCGACTCCGATCGCGCATTCGGCCCGCTGCAAATCCCGCTGTAATATCGCGGGATAAAGGAAAGATCCCCCGAGGGATAAATCCGAAGATTAGCGTCGACTCTTGTCTCGGCGGCAGAGTCCGCGCGGAGTCGCTGATATAGTTGTCGCGCGCCCGAGAGAGAGAGAGAGAGAGAATTTTTTTTGGTTCGAGCGTCGGCCGCTACGCCGAATGTATAAATTCCGGAGGCTCTTGTTATTTTCGACGCGGCTCTTGTTTTTTTCTTCTTTCCGAGGAGGAAGTTTTATTTAACGTCGATCTGGAAAATGTATTGCGATTGATTGACGGGGCGACCCATCTATCAGGGCCGATGTGCGCTGTAAAGGACTACGATATGTTTTTATTTAAGTCTGTAAACTGAGATTAAGTGATGGATGCTGCCGAGCCGAACTTACCTGAACTTTTTCATGACGAATGAATGATCGAATCGTTAAACAAAGCAGTTAATGGATGATGGAGTTGTACGAGGAGACTAACGATATTCGCGTTCGAAAAATATCATTACGCCTACGGTGAACGTGAGTTATTTAAGGCATAAATGTAGGTATAAAAAAGAAAAATTCCTCGGAACGCGCTTTTTGCGTCGAAGGTAGAAAGTAATTTATTTTACATTTAATGGAGAAGATAAAATTTATTTTTAGGTGACTGAAAAAAATTGTAATAAAAACTGATTATAAAAATTTATTTTAAAAAATGTAATAAAACAATTACGGTATAAAATCAATATTTATAATTGAATAATAATAGAATAACTGTATAATAAAAAATTGAAAAAAGCATTCAACATTATGTGAATTGCTATGAGGCTGATAATTCTCTTCTCTTACTGTTACTCTCAATTTCTGCTTTTTTTGCGTGCAAAAAGAATATAAAAGAACATTATTCGATACGAGAACATATCAAATTTATCAAAAGACATCTATAAAAAAGACGGCGGATTTGCCATTAAGGTACGAAAGAAAAGCTATTAAATTATGTCATACTTCTTTAGGTCAGCAATTAATCACTTGATTTTGGATTGAAAAAAAAATTGTACGCTTGAAAAATGTTTTATTGAATATACGTCTATTATTTATCTTCTTCGGGTACACGATAAATATTCTTTGAAGACCTAGAAAATATTTTTTGGTCAAATGACCACTCGAATAAGTTAAAAGTCATTTTACTTAAAATACAAAATAATCATTACTTACTTAAACATTTCACATTTATTGCTCTTTTTTGTTATCATTGGCAGTAATTTAATGACCAATAAAATCGTTATGATCAAGAAAAAAGTGTCCGAGCAGACCCAATGATTAGAAAACTTTTACGTTCTAACGAAATATTCATTGTGAACGAACAAAGTATAATTTAGACTGTGAAATCGAAAGCAAATTAGGAGTAAAATGTCTTAATGATTTAAAATTAGACAAAGGCTAAGATTCCCCGTAGAAAATAGAGCCATAACAATCCATTAAACCTCGTCGAAGTAGTTTTTCCGATAAAGCCACTTTCAAGAAGCCCGCCCTCCCCCGAAAGAAACGTCGCAAGTAGCGCCCATTGTTTTCGCTTAATTAACATTATATACCCGCAGCTGAAATTTCCATGGATATCCCAGGCGGCGATTTCGTGCCGGTTCCTTGCCGTCTCACGACGCGTAAAAAAAAAGCGTCGCAAAACGCGTTACGCCGCGCGCCGCGGACCGGAAGGTGTCCGAGAGCGGCAAAAAATTCCGTTATAAATGATTAGCCGACGTTAAACACGGGAGAGACAGACGAAATCTCTCGTTCCGCGGTGACGCCGCGGGAATTTTTAGGCGGGCGTTTTTACGATCGAGAGAGAGCGAAGGAGAGTTTCCGTGACGTAAGGTGCGTTGTGTGTCCGCGCGCATTTCCCGAAAAATTTCTTGCGCCCTTTCTCTCTCTCCGGTCGCGGGTCCGGGAAAAAGTGACGTTTCACGAAGAAAAAAAAAAATGGGCCTCCCGCGCCGGCTCTTTCTTCGCGGCTTACGACACGCCGTCGGTTTGGATACACTCTCAATTGGGGCGTTTTGTGTACGCGGAACCGCCTCGGTCTCGCGTGGTGGTTTAGTTCTGCTGATCTAATTTCCTATTTTGCGGTGAGCCGTCGAGAAGTTTTTGACAGCGCGACTGCAGCGATTGTCGAAGAAAGTGTGACGGTTCGATTGACCTGTTCAAGGTTGGAATCGTTTCGAAAGCTCGAATGAGGAGAGGTACCTTTGGAATTTTATCTCGGAATTTTGAAAATAAGCTAAGTTTAAAATGTGTTTATTTAAGCCGTTAATATCTGGGTTCGGTTACTTGTCGAGAAAACGTTGTGTGGCTTTTTCATTACAGCAGATTTACTCAAGATATTATAATTAAATTGAAAAATAACAGAAATTGCAATTACCACGTGCAATTAAAGTACGGCTGCAAGACAGCGCGCTTTAATTAATTTAATTAAAAACTAGAGATTAAAAACATTTTTATAAATTTTTTGCGGGTATCAGAGTTTCTTTGTACACCCTTTATGCTCTTTTTACTGATCAGAAAATACGCAAAGGAAATTGTGGGGATTAATTACGAGTAGAAAGAGAAGTTAAATAAAAGAGACTTTGATATGTACCTAAATAATTAATATTAGTCTCTTAACAAATTGAAAAACTTTAAATAATTGATTTTATTGAAATACTGCTCACATCAAAGAAACAAATTGTTTAGCAAATTTAATTGCTTTGCTTTTGTATGTTTTGAACGAGTTGAATCGAATTTCCAAGAAAAACAGACTTTGTTGCATGATGCAGCTGCTGCTCCTTTCTCACCGAGTAACGTTCAGGCAAAAAGAATAAAATGTTTTTACAATACTCGGAAAAATATATCTATTCGTCGATCGACAATTATTACTCGCGCAACAATAGTCAACTTAAAAAAAACGCGAATATTATATCATTCGTTTAAGAGAAACTTATTCAAGAATTATCGAACAACCCGTCGAACGCGATTTCTAAAAATAAATCCCTCCGGCCTGGCGAGCTTGACAAATACGCGCGGAATAACTCGGACGGGGGATTCCCGAGGCACAGCTGTCATCCGAAGCAGCGCAAAGTGTCGAGGCGATTGACCAATGCTCTCCTACGCGCTCGAGCGAGCCCGCACGGCTTTTTGTTCTCCGTCTCTCTCCGGGGCCGACTCGGGAGACTCTCGGCGATCGGTTGAGTAATTGTGTTTTGCAACGGCGCGGCGGCGCGCGGTGCTTTCGCGATCCGTAAGACAACATCCGTCGTCGTCGTCGAAGGAACTGGATGAAAAATTTCGGGGCCACGAGAGAGCCGCGGCGGATGGGGAGGAGTGGGGGGGAGGCGAGGAGGCAGGCGGAGGAGGAAGGACCTCCTGGCTTCCACGCTTTTTTTTAACGATCTATAAAAGAGCCGATCGAGTCGAGCGAATTGTTCAGTTTCAAGGTGCCTGCCTGCCTGGGAGGAGTATAAAGTGCAACGGGAAGAGAAGATCAGGAGAGAGAGAGAGAGAGAGAGAGAGAGAAGAGTCCGGAAAGTAATCGGATGAAATGGCCGTTAAAGTGAGTGACTCCGTGCAGTGAAGGAAATGAGCGTGCAAAACACACTTTTATGAACGATGTGAAAATAGATAAACGTGAAGCGCGCGGCTGCTGCGCGGATAGTAATTGGCTTTTTTATTTCGCTGGACCGATACTTAATCGATTGCCCGACGGCGTTTTCTTCTCCACTTTCCGCTCGTTCGCTCGAGGCCCCCCCTGTTTTTTTTTCTTTTTTTTTTCTTTCTTTAACGTTCGTCGCGATATCTGCCACCTTTTTTTACCCTTCCCCCCCGTTCCCCCTCTCACGGCTACTTACACTCGGGAAGGGCGGCGGGAATTTCGCGAGGCATTATTCTTGGATCGAGGAATATTACGATTCTTACTTAAACTTATTGCTCCATGATTGCAAAAGCTTCCTTTGTTATTTCTGGAGTTTATTAATATTAGTGAAAGGCGCGGCTCTCGCTCGATTACGGACTTCTCCGGGGGAAAAAAAAAAGGAAGAAAATGTTACTCTCGTCGATTTCGCCGTTCGGCACTTCGTGTATTTTAATAAAAGCCGATTGGATCCGAGAGCGAAAAAGTTGTGTATGTCTTTCCGATACGGGGAGCCCTTGTCTGATATTCTCTGATCGTAGTAAATGCGAGAGGCTCTCGGCTTTTTTTTTTCTATCGGCGCTTTTTCGTTTACTCTCGCTCGGCATTTGCCTCGAGTCAATATTAGAAGAAATTTTCAGAAATGTGGGACGCGAGGATAATTACGATTATTGATACGCTGGCCGTTAAGTGATAAAAACTATTTTCGACACCGACTTATGGCTGGAGATTAAGTTTTCTTTTTATATGCCGATCTTTGGCTTAATTGATTAAATTTTTTGCGATTTCAATGGCGTTCTTTATCGCAGTCTTAAAACTGAAGTGAGCTTCGAAGTTTAAATATTCTCATAAATTATCGTTATTCATAAGAACGTTTAACTTTCTTTTCATTTCTCGAATTTTATTACACCTTCATCATTATGTTTGAACCTAATAACTGTTGAACGTTAAACTCTGAAATCAAATATAGAAATTTATGCTTTTTCAAGCTGTTTTCTATTATAAATTTAAATTAGCGTTTTAGCAACCTCGGACATTTTGGTAAGAATAACGCTAAACATTTTTATGAACGAAACTTAATTATTATTTGAAACTAGGTAGTCAAATGTTATACAATCTCCATTAAAAATCTAATACAAACATTAATATTCATTCACTAATTGTCAAACATTTTGTTCTATTTTTACTGTGTACATTAAATCTTATTTTACTTCCACAACGTTATAATGATTTCCTCAGCATCCATAGAACAAAATCCGTAAAAAAAAACCAGTTCTCCAAAAAAACTGAAACCAAAAATTATCCTCCCCTAGCTGTCGCTGTGTCTCGCCCTGCTGTCGCTCGTGGCGGGCTCCGCGTGGGCCCGGGCCGAGGGCGGCCACGCTCACTCCTTCCAGCACTTTCACGGTCCGGTCCACGGCGACGACAAGGAGGTCACCTGGGTGGACAAGCACGGCAAGCACCACCGGGACTACGCGGCCCCGGCCCAGTACGAGTTCGCCTACGGCGTCCAGGACCACCACACCGGCGACTACCACGGCCAGAAGGAGCACCGAGACGGTGAGCGCGCAGCTCGTTGTTTTCGAACGCGAGAGAGACTAGGAGGAGGAGGAGGTGGAGGAGGAGTTTGCGAAATATTTCGAGAGTTTTTTAATTGGGCACGACGGTAATCGCCGGGAGCTTATTCTTCGCTAATGCCTGGTAATCCCCAAGTTTTTCGAGGAGACCCCGCCGCGCTGCTGTACTCGGCGAACTTTGGCGATTTCGAGAGCATTTAAAATGTAAATCATAGGATAACAGTTTCGATGGAGTGCCGCGCGACAATTTTGAGATCTCGAGGGTGCTTCCAGTTATCGAAGTTTCCAAGTGCTTCTTAATTTCGAGGCTGCTTTTTCGCTTTGACCGGATCGTGAGCTTATCTACGTTTTCGGAAGTTCAATTCTGCGACCTTCCAACGATTCCATTCCGGTATACTCTTTTGGAATCGCGCAGGTCGCGAGCATTAATCAAGCTGTATTCATTACGCGAGCTAAACGGGCTCGGCGGCAAATTATTAATATCCTATACATTTCCAGCAGGGTTAGCGACAAGTATGCTATTATGTAAGCACATAGATCCGAGCCACGAGCATAGACTATACCCCCCGCACTGCATGCATTTTGCAAGCACACACGTGGATTATGAACGTGTATGCCCGGTCAAACACCCTTATCCGCGCAAACGACGCAGCCGGGGGGGATACAGTTCAATCAAGTGTGCCTTCGGCATTTTTTTTTTCCAACGACGCGAGAGAGAGTCAGCCGCGTAAAATTGCATTCCCCGACGCGGAATCCGGCGCGTTACATTCGTCGGCCCGAGAGCGAAGGGGCTGGCTTTTAATCCGTTTTCATTATCGCGCGAATTCGGCCCCCCCGTATACATACAGTTTGAAAATGTAACGGCTCTCGCCCCCCGCCCCCGAGTTATGGACGCTCGCGGCGGACCGGCGAATATAATTTTCGGCGGCGCGCGTATAGGCCGTCCGGCCGATCGATTTTCAATTATGCACGACCGCAATGCCGCGGTTAATTTTCATTTCTCAGCCGAAATTCTGCTCGTTTATAATGCCAAGTAATTTCTACCTTTGTTATCGAATTAATCGGGTTGGGGGCGCGGTTATACTATCTCTTTCTCTCTCTCTTTCTCTTTCGCGCGCGATGAGATTAAAGTAAGTAATGCGAGCGAGAGCGTAAGTGGGTTAGCGATGCGTTGACTTTTTTTTTTTAAATTCGTTGGTTGGGAGCTATTGTTTGGGAAAGAACTGTTTTAATAGAATTGTAATGAAGTTCGTAAATTTTTATTCATTTAAGTTTTTTAAGAAAAAAAATAATGATAAGAATCAACTATATTTAGCTGCAAAGATTACATAATTCAAGCGTTTAACATACAATAATAATGAGCTCATTAGCAGCAATCTCATCGTGCATTGCAGTATGTATTCAACCGTGATGTAGATATAATGCGATACTATAAACTCTTTATTAGTTATATTTGTTCAACCAAATTTGTTACAAAATTGTTTAAACAATTTATCGGAAAGTTTAATTGATTTAGTTTTTGTTCCTCTTCGAATTGTTGTCAGAAAGTTTTTACTCTCAATTCATTCAATATTTAAGCAGCTCCTACAGTTGTGGCTTTCAATGGATTTATTATTTCTTTTTGTTCCAAAATATTCATATTCAAAAGTACGGCCTTCGTTATTATTATTAAAGTAATCTATTGTTTGAGGTTTTCGATTGTTGAAATTTATTAAATTTCGCAATAGAGCTCGGATAATTTCAACAACATTGATTTTACGGCATTTAATTATAGGAATATTCGTCGATCATTCAAGCTGCCCATTAAATGCATGAATACTTAAAATAATCAGATAATTAAATTTTGATAATGCCAGCCGTTCGGAATAATTTTATGCAAAATTTATTAGGATACTTAGACAAATTCTGGGACAACAGAGCTATATAAGTGTTAAAGCTACCGCTTTTACGAGATATTTATAAAGAATGAATTTAATGTCTAGTTTAAACTAAACCAAAGTGCTCGCGGCTTAATCAAATTTTCAATCAAATGCAGCCAACACATTACAAATCAATTCTAATCAAATAACGCTTACCAATTTCTCGGAAAACGATTTAGCGCAAATTAATTAAATTCCAAATCCAAAATCCCTCTTAGCGCAAGCTAAAATTTTGCCGTCACGTACCAAGTCGATATCCCCTTCAAAACGTCGCCCGAAAGAAGCTACTTCAGGCGGCGGGGTTAACCCGCGCGCATCCTCCTCCTCCTCAGCTCGGTAATACGACAGGAGCTTGACGCGGAGATCCAAGCTGCAATCAGCATCCGAGAGCGGGAGGTATAATAATGCGATTGCGCGCCTGTTGCAGGTAAGGCGGTGGCGGGCGAGTACACGGTTAAGGAGCCCGACGGCAACATCCGAACCGTCAAGTACGTCGCGGACGAGGACGGCTTCCACGCGACGGTGCACAACAGCCACGGGAACGATCATCACGCCGGGGGCGGCGGCGGCGGCGGCGGCAGCAGCTACAGCGAGGACGACGAGCGCTGAGGTGATCCGGAGGCCGGCGGGGGGGCAGCCTCTCTTGTACCTTGTTACTACCAAAGATAGATCGATACACTCGCTGCTGAGCGCCGCGAGCCGGGAAAGCGACTGACTCGGATCCAACTCCCCCCCCGACAACGACGACTTTGAGAATTTCCGAACCTGAGGATCTAAGGCCGGAAGTAAGAGGCGCGCCTTCCCTTCGGCGTGCTGAGGCGAGCCGAGTGCTTTTGGATTGATATATATATATAAAGTTTTAACTATTTTTTTTTACCTAGCGAATAAAGGGTGCTTTGTCCATTTTTATCATCATGTGTAAAAATATTAAATGCGTATTTTACTCTTATTATTTTTTTTTAAAAAAGCTTAGATTAAAGAGTTTTTTTTTAAGCGGTACCACGTAAGGATGTATCTTGTATTTTAGGTTTTAATATAAGCGTTGAAAGTGAATAAAAGTTTTTAAAACTGAGCCTCTATTTTTATTTCGCGTTATACATTTTCCGATCTGCGTTGACGATCCCTTTATCATCATTTTTATTGCAGGTAATAAATTCACTGAGAAAAACATCAAAAGAAAAATTACTATGTTTTGTGGTAACCGAAGGACAGACTCAAATTATGGCCCATTTT